>ML810594.1:81461-92225 GCA_009831015.1 Picea engelmannii | reverse complement strand
TCTCATATGAAGATTGATTGAAAGGAGCAGAAGGCTCCAAAGATGACCGAACATTAGAACGGGAAGCAAATCTCGTTTGAAGCATGACTTTGTATTTAGACTTGGTATTCAAATACCAAGTATACCCTGTAAGAGATAATGAAGTCCTTGTAGACTCAAAAGAAATCGAGAATAAGCTTGATTTCAAAAAGGATCAGATGAAGAGACAACTTACAGGACTGGGAGACAGAGGTCATGAGAAGACTAGATCGTAGCTTCAAAAACTTCTAGGAGATATGAAATCTCCTGGGAAGATTCCCTTGTTTCAGTAACAGAGAAGAAAGCCAATCAGAAAGACTAGGATATGGATTCTTCTGTGAGACTAAAAGAGAAGTCAGTATTGACTTCCAAGATTGATCTATACAAATCAAGCATGTTACAAATGTATAAAGCTTGATGTGTGTCCAGAGGATTCTGCCAACAAGAGGGAGAAAACTATGTCGAGACACTTATTGAAGAAATAGTTCCAGTATTTATGAAGACAACCAAAACAACCATGATTCATACATAGTATGAGATGCAGGGGGAGCAATCCCCATATTTAAAATTGAGTGGCAGATGGTTCAGTACATTAGTCGGGTCATGGAGACATGACTATGATGAAAGATAGAGTCACATCCATGAAAGGAGAAGAGCTACCTTCAGTATCAATTATTGAGCCATTCTCAGATGAAGTTGTTGCCATGATGGAGTAGAGGAGTTACTCCTAGACCTCAGCAGTGACAATGAGAATGGAGCAATCATTCTCAGCTTCAGAGCAACTGCAGGTGCAGAGTCCCAGTTCCAGAAGGAACAGTTGCAGAAAGAGGAGAGGACATACTCTCAATTAGTGAGACAGATAGTGCTTTGCAGAGAGCACACAAAGCTAGCACATGATTGTGCATATTGAATTGCAGCTGAACAAATGAACCAGATTGGTACAATGTAATGAGAAACTTTGATTTGAAGATTGAAGATAGAAAGACTCATGTCTGCCAGTTGAAGGGAACTCTGTACGTGTTGAAGCAAGCTCCTAGAGCTTGGTATGGAAGAATTGACAGTTTCCTGACGAGCTTGGACTTTACCAAGAGTAAAGTTGATTCTAACCTTTATCTCAAAGTTATGAATGATGAGCCAGTGATGTTACTACTATATGTAGATGATGTATCCTCGACAAAGATGAAGAAAATCTCATCACAGATTGCAGAAGAAGCTCGCCACAGAGTTTGATGGAAGACCTAAATGCATTATCTCTTAGGCCTTGAAGTTTGGCAGAGCACAGAGAAGATCTTCCTTAACCAAGGGAAGTATGCAGTTGAAATCCTGAAGAGATTTGATATGTTGGAGTGCAAGTCCATGAATACAACCATGGAAACGAAGTTGAAGCTTCTGGTCGACACTTTGTCAGAATTGATTGATGCCAAATTGTTGTGGTGATGCCAGCCTAGTGCTGTGCTTCCAACTTAATTGTTATGTGGTGATGCCAACCTAGTGTTGTGCTTCCAACTTAATTGTTGTGTTGAGACTCCAGCTTAATTGATGTGTTGTGATTCCAGCTTAATTGCTGTGTTGAAACTCCAGCTTAATTGATGTGTTGTGATTCCAGCTTAATTGTTGTGTTGAGACTCCAGCTTAATTGTTGTGTAGTGATTCCAGCTTAATTGTTGTGTTGAGACTCGATCTTAATTGTTGTGTTGTGATTCCAACTTAATTGTTGTGTTGAGATTCCAACTTAATTTCTGTGTTGTGATTCCAGCTTAATTGTTGTGTTGAGATTCCAGCTTAATTGCTATGTTGTGATTCCAGCTTAATTGTTGTGATGATGTGCCAGCTTAATTGTTGTGATGCCAGCCTCGTGTTGATGACATGCCAGCCTCATGCTGTGATGATGTGCTAGCCTCGTGCTGTGATGATGTGTTGTCAACTTCGTGTTGTGATGCCAACCTCGTGCTGAAGACTCTCAGCCTAGTGCTGATGTTGATGATGCTCCAGCCTTTGTGTTGTGATATTGTTGCTTTTGATGTTGTATCAGCCTTGTGTTGTTGATGATGATGATGATGTATTAGTGTTATACTAATCCATGTTGATGTAGTTTGTGATGATGATGCCACTTCAGCTTCTTGATGAAGTTGATGATGATGATGCCACTTTAGCTTCTTGCTGAAGATGATAATAATGATGCCACTTCAGCTCCTTGCTAAAGATGATTATGATGATGATGATGTCATTTCATCTTTCATGCCGAAGATGATGATGTTACTTTAGCCTCACGCTAAAGATGATGATGATATTACCTTAGCCTCATGCTGATGAGGGAGATGATGCGATATTGATGATGAGAAAAAACTTCCGATGATTTATAGATATGCTAGTCAGTGTTCCAAGATGTTCTTGATGATGTTGCCCTCTCTCTCGCCTGATGCTGTTGTAGAATATCCTTCTTGTTAAGGGGGACTGTTGAAATATTGTAACTGCAAAGAGTATTCTAATTATTATTGATGTATTATTCATTAGATCAATCCCCTTTTGTGGATTGATCATGTCGGGTATTGTAAAAGACCAAATCCCCTTTTGTGGATTGGTCAAACCCTAATTGTAATGGGCTAAATGAAAAGTCAGCCCCAGAATATATTAAAGTGGTTATAACCACCCAGAAGGAGAAGTTGGCTCAGCCAGTGAAAAGACACCCTAGTTCAGCGCCTGCCAGATTGTATAAATAAGAGAGACTAGCGCCTCATTTGTTCATTTACTCACTTGATGATCAGAGCGCAAGTCTAGAGCTGCATTTGGAGAAGAAGAGAGAGAGAGAGGCACATTCTTGGGAGAGGACTTTTTGTATTTGTTTGAGTTATCTCTTGGCATTGTATTGGCTATCTATATTAAGGAAGTTTTTGTTGGGTTTTCTCCCCCATGAGGGTTTCCCAGAATAAATGATGTGTCTCTTGTGATTGTGTATTTCTCAGTGATCCTATTTATGCTATGGTTATCTAATGAAATAAAAGAATCTTAATAATAGCTTAAACCTTAACATGTATAAGATCAAATCCCCTCTTGTGGATTGATCAAACCATATTTATATGGTAGTATTTGAGAAGTCGGCCCCTAGGGTTTAATAAAGTGGTTTTAACCACTATTGGAAGAAGTCGACCCTACTTGGTGAAGAGACATAACCCTAGCACCCCCTCGGCTAGTATATATAAGTGAGGATGGCACCTCATTCATTCACTCACTCAGTCACTCAACAAGTGCGCATCTTTTGGAGGTAGTTGCAGTCACAAGAAGGAGAAGAGGGGCACATGCTTAGTCCTAGTCTTTTCTTGGTGGTTTTGGTCTTTAGTCTTGGCATTGTATTGGGAATCTATTATTGAGGAAGTTTTTGCTGGGTTTTCTCCCCCATGCGGGTTTCCCAGAATAAAATGTTGTGTACCTAGTGATTGTGTTTCTTTCAATGAGCCTCTTATGTTGTTATGCTCCTAGGAATCTATTATTGAGGAAGTTTTTGTTGGGTTTTCTCCCCCATGAGGGTTTCCCAAGATAAAATGTTGTGTACCTAGTGATTGTGTTTCTTTCAGTGATCTTGGTGACTGGTACTAGAAAACCAGGAAACCAGAACCAGTGCCAGAAGTACGAGTCCAGATTTGCGCAGGTCAAGTTTCAAGGGGTAAAACTTTAAATTTTTTAAATCAGACAACTCCAACCTACTCGTCTCAGCCCAACGCATCTCCTAGTAAGTTCAGATTCACTTTCTGAGCACATAGAAATCCGGTATCACTACATTCGTGATATGGTGCAGAGGGGAGTTGTAAAGCTCCAATATGTTGGCACAGATGAGCAGGTTGCAGATGTGTTGACCAAGCCTCTGTCTCGTGTAAAGTTTGAATACTTTAGAGACAAGCTTGGTATAGTCTAAAAGGACCTCCCTCGAAAGTGGGAGTGATGCTGATAATACTATGGTATCCTGACCAACAACGAGGAGCACCATTAGGATTTTATATCCTAGGGGATTGATCATCCCTGGACAGATCCCAAAGGTCCGGTAAGGACAGTCTGTGAGAGTACATGTGCATGTATATGCCAACTGTGGTCAGTAGTGGTAGCTCCGTTAAGATTTTATATCCTAGGGAATCTTTTGATTCCTGGGAAGATCCCGAAGGTCCAGTAAGGACGGTCTGTCAAAGTACCACGTTGTAGCTCCGTTAGGAGTTTATATCCTAGGGAATCTTATGATTCCTGGGCAGATCTCGAAGGTCCAGTAAGGACGATCTGTCAGACTACCACAAAATGTTGTTGTTGTACCTGCCTCATTCTGTTGCCATATGATGATGAAGTTGTTATCTCAACATCGTGTTGATGATGTTGTTGTAGCAGCCGTGTGTTGTTGTTGATGATGTTGTTTGTAATGTTCCCAACCCAATCTGATTGGAACATTGAATTTTTCATTGTTTTTTATGTGTTTTCTGGTTGAGGTGTTTCGTCAAACACTTTGCAGATTTGACTTCTTGAGTTGTTCTAGGGTTTATAATGACGGTTCTTTATGTGTTTTGCAGCAAATAAATAATGAAGATATAGCAAGGGAATATACTCAACAAGATGCAAGATCAACAACACAAGAAATAACCACAAATACCTCAGATCTGATTTTATTCATAACAATAACTGTCCTCATACAAAATGGAGCAGATCCGGAATACATATAAGATAGTAGAGTGCATGGCTGATATGGCCTCCAAGATACAAGATAGAGATGAAGACCTAGGCTTCCCAAGCCACTCCAAGCTGGATATAAGAGATATAGCAGATCTAACCTTTACTTTGGTTGTTGGTGATGTTTCCTCTAGCAAGAATGCGCCCTCACTGACTGTAGCCAACCAATGTTTCGGCCCCCTGGTAGATGACCTCCAAATACCATGAAACCACCCCCACAATGTAGATTAGGGCCTGGAGATGACATGTAAAGAAAAATCAGGGTCTATCCCGCCAATACAACCTCCCAACTCAATGCCTCCTAAGGGAGAATTGTGCCACTCTTCAGAAATCCTCCCAAGACCACAATAAATAAATCTGCAAGAGAAATCCTTCCACAACGGCTACAAAAGGCGCTATAGTCATAGAGATGGCTTCTAGAACAAGCTTTGCAGTAGATCTGACTTCCTCAAAGAAAAACGAATTCCCCTTCCTCAAGTGGTGCACCTCTCCTACTGAAAACCCCCACTGATGCGCACCTTCTCTCTCTAAACCTGTGGAATCCACCTGTGACTGAGATAGAATTGATGTAGAATGGCGAGGGAGGAATCTTTCACCTCTGTGACCAAGCTTGGATCAGGTTGGGTGGGATCTTTCACCGTCGAGCTGATCTCTAGGGTTTGTTCAGTCAAAACCCTCAAAACCCCCAAGTGCATCGACTCTCTAGCAAGAAGCCAGACATCAACTGATAAACAACATGTTGTCATCCTTATACACACTTGCAAACGTGGACTAAGTCTCGGTCCGCTTAGTGTGTCCTCGGAAACACAATGTCTAAGTTCAAGCCCATTGTCACCTCGACTTGAACTCCTTCCGTCTAGGCTTACTCCTAGGAAAGCCAAGGGGGGTAGACCCTAGTTACTATGTGAGTTAAAAAGATTAATTCTAGGAGTTAATTTTAATTGTTAGAAGGTCTAGGGGGATCTAGCCTATATGAGAGTCAACAATGCAAATGCAAGATTTCAATGCACAAGCAAACCTTTCCCTAGGTCAACTAAGACTAGTGCCTAAGGTTGGGTAATGGGCTCAACTAAGTTAAAGGGATAATACTTTACAAAAGATTACAATTAGATTACAAAATGAATTACTAGATACAAGATTTATAATTAGGACTAACTACAAAGAATGAAGTAAATAAATAACTACAAAGTTAATACAAAGACTAACTAAAGGATACAACAAATATACAATAGATACAAATTATACAAAGCAAAGTAACTAACCAAGCAACTAACCTTGTAACGAACTTGAGTGTGCAGGTAAAGAAGATATTGCTCAAAGGAAAAGTGAACCACAACACATCAAGCCAACTATCCCAAACAAGAGTGCCTCCAAAGGATGCGCAACTCAAGGCGAAATTTCACCGGCATACACAACCACAAGCTCCAAGCAATGAAGAAGTCTCCAAGGGATGCGCAACTTAAAAGGGAGGAGACCAATTACACCAAAATAACACTTAAGCTCAAAATTAAACGTTGAAATGAAGCCTCCAAGGGCTAAAGCGCAACTTTAGATTACTTAGTCAAACCCACAAATGCTTAAAGTAAATTTGCATGTAGATGTAAAAGTGAAGTGCTTGCAATATGACTTAAGCATAAACCACAAGATACCAATGTAGATTGCCCAAGGTTAAGTGGATTAGATTAGGATTAGTTAAGTTGTTAATGTGAAGTGTGAATCCTAGACTAAGTGAAAACCCAAGAACTCTCTTCGCTTGTACCAAAAGAATTGATGGGTGCTCAATAAGTGAGGCAAACAGGCCACACCCTAGCTCCACAGGTCAATCCAGGAAAAGTAGTATTCCACAGGGAAGACACCAAGTGCCGTGAGACCGTCCCCGATCTATCACCCCCCGCTTCTTCCTTAAATTCTCTTTTTGTTGGAAAAGTAGAGACAGTGGTTGGTGACCTATTAAGCTAGATAAATTTTAGGCTTTAAAAGTAAATTGAGCTTAAATGAATTAAGTTGAGTTAGATTAGTTGGAAGTGATTAAAATGTTGTGCTTTAGAGAAAGTGTGCTTGCAATGTAAGAGGAAAGTACTTGAAAGATTAAGACTTGAAAAAGTAAAGTACTTAAATGGAAATTGCAAGGAAACTTGAAATGCCTGAAACAAGATATTAAAAGATTATACAATGCTTAAAGAAAGAAATTGCAAGACATAAAAGAAAGTACTTTTAAATATTATTAAGTTGAGAGCAAAGCAATTAAATGGAAATAACTTCCAAAGAAAAGAAAGAACAAGATAAACAATGTAGATTAGTTATGTCTCCATGGGCCTAAGCTAGCATTAGGTTGTTATTTCTAGATCTAGATTATTTTAAACCATTAAGCACATAAAGAAGTAAAAACCATAAGCTAACCTAGCCTTACGATTTTGGGGGTTGGCTTAGCCAAGCTCACTCCACAAATCTATTCAAGAAAAATACTTTGCTTGGAGTTCCTACTCTAGATCTATAAGCTTATCATACACAAGAAAAATAAACAAGAACAAGGTCACCTCATGTGTAGCACAATGGCACCAAGAAAACTCTCAACACCATGGATCCTCCAAAGATTTCCTTTATTCAATAGCAAGCTTGGGCAAATACTTGCCACGAGTTTGAGAGAAGAACAAGAGCAAGAGCAAGAGCAAGAGAGAGCAAGAGCAAAGAGTGGGAGAAGAGAGATTTTGGCACAGTAACAATACCAAGAGTAGATGTGTCAAATGAGGGAGGGGACGCTCTTCTTTATACTTGGGAGCCAAGAGTTACCCCTCTTGGATGCTCTCCAAGTGTCCATCAATTAAGAGTTATTGAGCATCTCAAGGGGGATGCACTTTTAGGGTTTAAGAGGAGTTAAGGTTTTGGAAAATGAGTTGGAAATGCTTTGATAAGTCAAATGAGTGAGTTGGATTACTAGGGAGGCACACCAAAGGAGAGAATAAGTGTCCCTTTAATTATATTATTTATTTTTTTGTTTTTTGGAGATTTTCTAGAAGGGGGGTGCACTTCTCTAGGGAAAGAAGACATTTTGGCTTAATGGCTAGGTGAGGGGGTGAGGTGAGGGTTGTAAAAGGGTTAGGATAGCTTAGGAAAATGTTTGGGTAAGTTCTCCCACTCTTTCTCTAACCAATTTGCTCAAATTACAAAAATTTGACAAGTTTGACTTTGTCAATTCCAGCAATTAAATTGTTGTCTTAGACTGACTGAGACTCCTCATGGACAAACACACAGCAAAACTTGTCCAATTGAGCTGAAACTTTCTCCAAGGGTGTAGGGGGTCTCATTCCATTTCTTTTGAGCACAAATTGTTAATGTTTTATGCCATTATTATAGTTCTTTGCATTTCAATAGATAAGAGCAACATAAAAACAAGATCAATGAGAAATACACATTCACAAGAGACACAACATTTATCCTGGGAAACCCTCTAGGAGAAGAAAACCCAGCAAAAACTTCCTTATCATAAATTGCCAATACAATGTCAAGAGATAACTCAAACAAATACAGATAGTCCTCTCCAAAAGATGCGCCACTCTTCTCCCTCTCTCCAACTGGTAAGTTGCAACTTGCCTCTTAGAAAATGAGCAAGTGTGTTGTGTGATAAAGTGAGGCGCTAGCCTCTCTATATATACAAGTCTGGCACGTGTGAAGGGTTTTCACTGGCAAGGCCAACTTCTCACTCTGGGTGGATAAACCCACCTTTATTATATTTCTGGGTCTCAATAATAACTGTTGGGGCCGACTTCTTATTCTGCCTATTACAATTGTCTGTTGACCAATCCGCAAAAGGGGATTTGGTCCTAATACAATTACCGACATGATTAATCCACAATGGGGATTAATCTTATAAATAATATATCAATAATAATAAGAATACTCTTTGCAGTTACATTATTTCAACACTCCCCCTTAACAAGAAGGGTATTCTTCAACAGCATCAGGCGAGAGAGGTATGCATCATCAGTGGCATCAGGAGGATGGTATCGTCAATATCGTCTTGGAACATTGGCTGGCATATTTATGAGTCATCGGAAGTTTTCTTCATCGGCAGTATCGTCATTCTCGAAAGAATGCCATCATCATCTGCATCAATATGTATCAGTAAAAATGATACCTCATCACAGCACTAGGCTGGCACATCACAGTACTACACTGGCTCAATGTCACAGCTGTTAAACGGTTAGGTCAGTGTCAGTCACATCTTGCTTTACGTCTAACAACTAGGCCAGAAGCAAGGTATACATCATCATCTTGCTTTACGTCTAACAACAAGGTCAGAAGCAAGGAATCCTCTTGCTTTACGTCTAACAACTAGGTCAGAAGCAAGGAACACATCATCATCTTGCTTTACGTCTAACAACGAGATCAGAAGCAAAGAATCATCTTGTTTTACGTCTAACAACTAGGTTAGAAGCAAGGAACACATCATCATCTTGCTTTACGTCTAACAACGAGGTCAGAAGCAAGGAATCATCTTCCTTTACGTCTAACAACTAGGTCAGAAGCAAGGAACACATCATCATCTTGCTTTACGTCTAACAGTGAGGTCAGAAGCAAGGAATCATCTTGCTTTACGTCTAACAACTAGGTCAGAAGCAAGGAATCACACATCATCTTGCTTTACGTCTAACAACGAGGTCAAAAGCAAGGAATCATGTTGCTTTACGTCTAACAACTAGGTCAGAAGCAAGGAATCACACGTCATCTTGCTTTACGTCTAACAGCGAGGTCAGAAGCAAAGAATCATCTTGCTTTACGTCTAACAACGAGGTCAGAAGCAAGGAATCACACACTCCCCCTTTCAGGGAGGGTCCTTTCGGACTAAACCAAGCTTATCTCGAAAGTGTTCAAACTTTACAAGAGATAGAGGTTTGGTCAACACATCAGCAACATGTTCATCCGTGCTGACATATAGGAGCTTCAAGGCTCCTCTCTGCACCATATCACGGATGTAATGATAGCGAATCTCTATGTGTTTCGACCTGTCATGGAATACAGGATTCTCTGTCATTTTTATGCAGCTCTGGTTGTCACATAGGATCGTGGTTGCTTTCATTTCTAGGTCAAATAAACCAGTCAGCAACTTTCGAAGCCATATAGCTTCGCAGCTAGCAGAACATGTGGCAATGTACTTTGCTTCCGCTGTGCTGAGAGCAATACTGGATTGCTTCCTACTCTGCCACGAGATCATGGTTGATCCCAAACTGAAACAGCATTTGGAAGTGTTTTTTCTGTCTGCAACGCTTCCTGCCCAATCTGCATTAGTATATCCACTCAATGTAAAGTTATGATCTCCATCATAGCTCAGACCATAATCTATTGTACCTTTAAGGTACCTCATCACATGTTTTGCAGCCACTATGTGAACATGTCTGGGCTCTACCAGAAACTGACTCAAGGTGTTCACTGCAAAACAAATGTCTAGTCTGGTGTTCGTCAGGTACATCAGTGATCCAATAATCTATCTATACAGTGTGGCATCAATCAAATCTGACGAAGTATCGACCAACAGCTTCAGCTTCGCTTCCATGGGTGTATTCATGGATTTGCATTCCATCATGTCGAATCTCTTCAGGATTTCGACTATGTACTTCCCTTTGTTAAGGAAGATCCTTTCTGGACTCTGCCATACCTCAAGGCCTAAGAAGTAATGTATTAGGCCAAGGTCTTTCATTTCAAATTCTGCGGCAAGTCTCTTTTTACATTCAGCGATGAGCTTTTCTTCTCCAGTTAAGAATAAGTCATCCACATACAGTAGTAGGATTACTGGTTCATTATCCATAATTTTGAAGTAGAGATTTGAGTCTGCTTTACTCTTGGTAAAGCCTAAGCTCGTCAAGAAACTGTTTATACGGCCATACCAAGCTCTAGGGGCTTACTTCAATCCGTATAAGGCTTTCTTTAATCTGCAGACATGAGACTTCCTGTCTTCAACCTCAAATCCTTGGGGTTGCTCTATATACACTTCCTCTTCGATAACACCATTCAGGAAAGTTGTCTTCACGTCCATCTGGTGCAGCT
>ML810593.1:41332-108409 GCA_009831015.1 Picea engelmannii | reverse complement strand
CCCCTTGAGTTGGTCCATAAGGTCATCAATTCATGGGATTGGGTACCTATTCCGAACAGTGATCTTGTTCAGTGCCCGATAGTCAATGCAGAGTCTCCAAGTCCCATCCTTCTTCTGCACCAATACGATCGGGCTCCCACAGGGCGATGAACTCGACCAGATGTGACCTTTCTACAACAGCTCCTGAATCTGCCTCTTGATTTCATCATTCTCCAGGACAAAGCGTCAGTAGATGGGTCCATTGGGCAGCGGTGCACCTGGGGTCAAATCGATGGGGTGCTTGACCTGGCAATGTAGAGGCACCCCTACGGGGGAGGTGAAGATGTCCTCGTACTCCTCCACGACCTTATCCATCTGTTGTTTTCATGCAGTGGGGCCTTGTCTGGAGGTCATGGCCATAGTCTTTCGCTTTCCCTGAGGGTGGATCATCAGGAAAACAAATTTCCTAGTTTTGGAAATGAGCTTACTGCATTGTTTTGCAGTAACCAAAGAGATGGTGGTAGGCGATGCTATCTTCGGTATCCTGTACAGCTTATTGCCCAAAGTGATAATAATAGCACGAGGCCTGGACTCATACACAGCATGTCGCTTCCACAAGTATGGTTGGCCTAATAATACATCAGAAACATCAAGAGGAGCAATGTCACATGATACCTCATCCGTGAAGGGCTTGATGCTGTAGGGAAGGCGACATTGTTGACTGACGCGGAGGTCTCGTCCTTGGTGCAACCACCCGATGGTGTATGGTTGTGGGTGTGTTGTGGTCGGCGAGCCCAACCACTTCACGACCTCTATCGAGATGAGGTTCTTCTGTCTCTTGTTGTCGACAATGAACTGCAACGGGGAACCCTTTACCCACATCTTGGAATGGAAGAGATGCTCTGCCTCCTCTGGATCTTCTGGTTCCTCCTTCTGGATCTTCGTGGTGGCAACGGTGGCGTTGGGATCCGCATCGATAATCTTCTTCCCCTTGTCATTCCCCTTGTCAGGTTCTGATTCAGAGTCAGAGCATGCATCTGATTCAAAAGCCTTCAACTCGGCTACTAGTGACTGCTTGGCCTGACACTCAATTGTGTTGTGAGTGGAGCTCTTATGGAACTCACACCACTTCCCCGTGTCCTTTTTTGGATTCGTGGTGTTGTTCTTTACTTGTGGATTTGGTGGGTTGTCCTGGGATGCCCCACCTTGGCTTGGTCCTTTGTTTTACGGTTTGGGAGTACCTTTCCTGTGCTTCTAATTTGCAGACCCAAAGTCTCGCTTCTTCTGTTTGAACTTCTGCTCAATCTTGGCAGCATATCGATATCCCACACCAAGTGAGGAGATGTCGAGGAACTCCATTTCCTCTTGAACATATCTATGCAAACAAATGCGGTACTTTAAAACCAAATGTTTCTCTGAATCTTTGATACCCAACTTTGTGCGTAGGGTATGAAACAGATTCGTCATCTCATGCACATCTTGGTCCCTTTGCTACCGCAACGTAGTCCATTGTATGTATTTGTCCTCATAGCTCCCCACGAGATAATATTTTTCCTTGATGGCATCTCGGAAAGAATTCCAAGTGGGTGCGGCTGAGAACAAAGAGGGTTCTCCCTCACACTCTCGCTCCGAGTAGGTTTCCCACCAGTCCTTGACATGGGGGGCGGCTTTGAGGAGTGCGAAAATAATCTTTTCTCAGTCGGAAAAGTCATGAACCGAGAAATATCCTTGTAACAGATTCAACCATCTATCTACGACATCTACATCTATTTGGCCGTCAAATATGGGAATGTCAAAGTTTACTTGTACCTTAAAAGGAGTGGCACCTCTAGAGTGGCTTCTGGATGTCGATGCACCGCCAGTCGGAATCTGTTGAAGAATCTGGGAAAATTTTTCCATCATCGCTTTCCTTTGTTTCTCGAGGGCCTCCTCAAGCAACATTTTGATAGGATCTCCTGCTCCCTCATCTTTCTTTTCTTCCCCCATGGGCGGTCGTCGGGGTTTGCGAGGCTGATCTTGCAAAGGTTCAACCAGATCGAGCCCCAACTCCTTATACCTCGATCTCGTTGGGGACATGCAAAGAAGGATCGATAATGAGTAGACCGCTCTGATCGTATGAAAAAGTTACGACCCCGGGAAATTGATGCACCAACTTACCCAAACGGGGCCCACATGACTTTTGGCGCTTCATCTCCCAGGGTTAGGTGTATGATAGCTCATTGGAAAGATCTATCCGAGGCCTACAACACTTGAGACAAAATAGCATCATTAGATGCTATTTTGCGAGAGCAACATACCCAAAAAAACATCGTTTAGGGCCTCAAAATGGCCCCAGAAGTTTAGGACCCGAAAAAACTGCTAAAAATAGTAAACTGTGCGAAAACTGAAAAACTGAAAGAAGCAATGGTGGGGGTCCAAGTGGAATAGGTGGGTGGCCACCAATATCCACCTGGATCACAAGCTCATGTCCTGATCAACCCTGATTTTTCGCGAGATTTCATAATATTCGCGTTTGCATCCCAGGACACTATTACAGGTGTTCTAATGCAAAAGGATGTTGATGACTATGAACATCCTGTGGATTTTATGAGAAAGGTCCTTAGAGATTTCGAGTTAAATTATTCCACCACTGAGAAACACGCATATGCCTTGGTTAAGTCCCTCAAACACTTTAGAAATTACGTCAGTTACAATAAAATTAAGGCTTATGTCCCATACCCAGCCGTAAAAGATGTCTTATCACAACAAGATTTCATGGGTACTAGTGGAAAGTGGGTTTCCAAAATCCAGGAGTATGACTTAGAAATAAAACCCACCAAAATAATATAGGGATAAGGTTTATCCCAGATGATGACCGAGAGCAACCAAGAAGCCATACAAATGGGCGAGAGTGAACAAATAAACGTGATGGTCAGCGAATTAGAGCATGATGAGTGGTATTCTTGTATCGTCTACTATCTAAAGAACTTGTCCTACCCCGATCACCTAATAGACTAGAAAAGAAGGGCTTTAATATTAAAATCTATGAAATACTTCTTGACTGAAGACGAACTTGGGTGGAGAAATCCTGATGGGGTTATACTTAGATGTGTGAACAAAGAAGAGGCAAAGAAGCTACTGGAAGAATTGCACTCTAGGTACCATGGTGGGAACTTTGCAGCTCATAATACTTCCCACAATATCCTGAGGTTCGGGTATTACTGGCCGACACTTTCTTTCGATACCCACCAGCATGTCCGATCTTGCCAACCCTGCCAGTACTTCTCGAGTAAACCAAAACTCCCAACGCAACCCCTAAAACCCATAGTGATAAAAGCACCTTTTCAACAGTGGGGTTTGGACTTTGTTAGGGAATTTAAGGACAATTCAAGTAATGGCTACCGGTGGATCCTAATAGCCACAAACTATTTCAATAGATGGGTCAAATCTATTCCTACAAAGAAGGCCACCGAAGAAGTAATCATGAATTTTTTGGAAGACCGAATCATAACTAGGTTCGGTGTCCCTTCCAAGATCACTATAGATAATGCCAAAGCTTTCATCTCATATGCTCTGGTGGAATTTTGCTTGAAATATGGTATTGTCCTATCCCACTCCTCCAACTATTACCCACAAGGGAACGAATTAGTAGAATCAACCAATAAAAATCTCATGAATATTTTAAAAAAGGTTGTGGGGGAAAATAAGAAGTCTTGGGATAGTAAAATAAAGTATGCAGTATGGGAAGACCAAATAACCACAAAAAATTCCACACGAAAAAATCCTTTTGAGTTGGTATATGGACTGGAAGCAAAGCTTCCTATGAACCTCCAGATTCCTATCCTCCATTTCTCTCAACAATACGCTACAGATACAGAAGCAATCCAAGGAAGGATGAATCAACTAATAGAGCTAGATGAGACTAGGAGGAGTGCTTTTGGTCAGATAGAAAGAAATCAGGAAAAGATAAAAAAACACCTTTGACCATAAAGCCAAGGAAAGAAACTTCGTTGAAGGAGATCTCATACTGTTATGGGATAAGAGAAGGGAGAAACCTGGTATGCACAAAAAATTTGACATTTTATGGATAGGCCCTTATAGAATCATGACTTGTGCAGGTACGAATTATTTCAATCTAGAGACCGTGGAGGGAGAGGCCTTGAAGATGCCAGTAAACACTTTACATATCAAGCGTTACTACCCACCGGCGACCTAACTTCACAGGTAAGTACAGGTAAGTAGGCATTTTGCACTCGTGTATTATATCATTTTCATTACATGTTAGTTTTATTTTATATTCACACTCATTGATTGTTTCCTTTTAGTCTATATATATATATATATATATATATATACATGTATGATGGGGTGGCATTACCACCCCAATTTTTCTACTGATACAACTTTAGAGATCGAGAAGGTCTGCAGGTTGTGCCAGAGATGTTGAGGTTCTCGTGTGCTCTACGATGAGCACATGTCCCCGAGTTGGAGGCAGTTGTTATCCCCACTTTTTAGGGATAACTAGGAGATCATGTCTCGAGTCCCACATGTCCTAAACATGGAGTACCAAGAGCAGGATTGACCTGAGCATGGCCCTGGAGGGCCCATGTTTTCTTCTTCCATTGTCCTTATCTTTTCAGCAGTGGTAGCATCCATCACCATCGGCTTGGTCCTGTATCAGAAAGAGTTCTTGCTCCATGAGGTAATTGGTCCAGGTATCATAGTATGTGTCACCTTTGATCATTAAAACCTTTAAATATATGGATCTGATTCCTTTTATTTCTAACAACTGCTTGGATCTTACATTTTCCCACTTGACCATGTTTGGGGGGATTTACAGGGTTTCCTAGCAAGCCTTTGTCCATAGGTTTTGGTTTTCCTCTTTGGGGGACTTCTGAAAGGTCATCATCCACTCCCATCATAGCACCACTATTTCATCTAATTTCCCGCTCATTTGTCCCACTCCCCTTGTCCAGGCATCAGGTTGACCTATTTTTAGGATTGCACCTTATCTCGTGGGAAGAAGGGGCTAAAGGCCCAAAAGGTAAAAGTAAGCTGGTAAAAGATAAAATCCTAAGAATAAAACCTCAAGATGCTTCACCCAGGGATCCCCAAGAAATCAATAAAAGGATTCTCAGCAAGAAACTAGAGGGACTCGGAAGAAATTAATAAAACAAGACCTAGTCAGAGGATAGGGGGTCTGATTACGAGCCAACCTACTAGGTCCATGGGTACCTGGAAGTATGACATTGTCACCAGCTGGTTACCATGCCAGGGCAGTGAATCTTGGTTGCATGACCAAGGGAAAGGGGATCTCATCA
The DNA here is from genome assembly GCA_009831015.1 of Picea engelmannii. Lineage (NCBI taxonomy): Eukaryota > Viridiplantae > Streptophyta > Pinopsida > Pinales > Pinaceae > Picea > Picea engelmannii. The sequence continues at coordinate 103,130 of ML810593.1, read as the reverse complement.
CGAGCCAACCTTTCATTTCTGTGAAAGTACTTGTGGGTAACATTGACACCACTGGTCACCACACCAGGGTAGTTTCCCCTGATTATCTCTTGAACAAAAAGAAAAAGAAAAGCAATAAAAGAATAAAGGCAAGAATGGTCTTGGAAATAGTGCATCTATGAATGGAACAACTCGCCTTCTACAAAGGCATCCACAGATAACACATTGCATCCTTGGCCCTCACTACACCCACATGCTTGGACTTCCCTTAACCACACCACCCACTCACATGGTTTTGATGAGGTTTTCTTCTAGGAAATCACCTTTTCCGATGGACACTATCCCAATAAAACGTTTTGTCTTTTCCTCCAGATTTGTATAGCGGGCTTGTGTAATGTCTTTGAGCTATTGACATATGTATTAGGGATTTTATGCATATGTTTAATAATATTAATGATGAGAGATGATTGACATTGCTATGATCCCTGTGACTGATGAGCCCATGGAGGGTGTAGCTTTTGATGTGCAGGACCATGCCCGATGGACAGGTACCATTTGGACCGGTACACATGGGGAGATGATCAGTTCGGAACTCCATGGGGCTGAAGATCCCACCAAATGGATGTTGAGACCCCATCAGGGGGTGGAGACAGGGTAGAGGATGATCATAGAATTTGCCCCAGAGAAGGAGAGAATGTTCCATGAGAGGCACCCCAAAACTGCTTGGCCTAGGGGGATTGACCCACTTTCAGAGGGACATTGGCTCTATATGGACCAGGACATCACCAGGAGGCTTATGACATCATCATGAGCATGTTGGCAGATGGACAGGGCATTTGGCACTTGTGGCAACTTGGAGGATCCCAATGAGGGCTAACGTCTTGCTTCAGGAGGCTACATTTTCCCTGATAGGGGTTAACGTCACCCTAGAAAGGGGTGATGTCTTATCCTTTTTTCTTGATTAGGGTTTTAGTCTAGCATTTAATGTAAAAACAATATTATTTTGGTATTATGGCATTTTCGACCTTTTCTATGACCTAAAAGGTAAATTAGGTCATTGATACAATATATATTGAGAATTTTGATCCTCATTTTATCATCATCACTCATTCACTCCATAAGGAGGTCTGAAATTTGCACCCTATATTGGGTATTTGGCTGATTTAAGTGAGGTGCACTTGTTGAAGGAAGACATTTTGGCATTCTTTGGTGTTTCTCTTGAAGGAAGGTGTTACAACTAGGGTTTGCATGGTTATTTCTTGATGAATTGTACGTATTTTTCTGCAAAACTTCTTAAATGAATGGTTGTAGTCTTATTTTCTTGCATATATTTATAATTTTCTAAATCAAAACCCTAGGTGACAAGCATAGAAGTAGGTCCTTGTCTCATGTCCCCTGATAGAGAAGATTTCAACCATTGAAGAAGAAGAAGAGAGCCTAGCCGTAGCTACACTCTTTTTTCTTCATCTCCTTTGCTAGTCGTACCATTTTGAATTCAAGAGGAAGAAGACGTCCCAGACCTAGGTTATCTACACTTAGGGCCATTTTGATTTTAGGTTTTGATGAAAGAGCCTTGTTGTAGCAACACTCTCCCTCATTAATCCTTCTTGTCTTGATTTTGTGCTTCATCTGAGCTAACCATTTTGCCAAATTGACCTAAGGAAGGAGGAGAGAGCATGAGGCCTTGCTATAGCAACACCAGAGTGAGCCTCTCTCCCCTAGGGTTTTGATTCTGAGGCCCTGCCATAGCAGCACTTCAAAAATCTTCCCTCCAGTCCTTAGATTTCCTCCTTCAACCCTTGCGTCCTTCATTTTGACTCCATTTTACCCTTAAGGAACTAATCTAAACTCCTCCAGCGTTGAAGTGAAGCTGATCAAACCACTCTCTAAATTCTTTGAAATTCAAACCCTAACCTACTAACCCTAAGTTGATGACGTCATCATTGGATATTTCATCTTTAATGCAACAACGTTTTACTTTATGAGCATTTGAATGGTGGTTTAAAGATTTTATTAAATGAAATGTTGATTGGTTACATTGAACTCCACATCGTTCCAATATTTATTGCTGAATTGTTATATATTTTCATTTTCTATTGATAAGCATTGACTTCGTTAACATTTATTGCTAAATTTCTTATATATATTTATCAGATAGGCTTATGAAGTACTAACCCATTGAAATATAGCTTGCATATATATTTTTGTTGTTGTTTTGTTCCAGGCAGGTGTTCTTCATTGGGGATTTACTTTATTATTGGTTGTTTAGGCGAGACTTTCTATTTGGGTGGTGACTTGTGAAGGGGGGGAAACCTTATCTTGGTCTTATTATCCTTTTGCCTCTTCAAAACCATAGGTCACCGAGGACGTCTCCCCTGGGCCTAACCTCCCTAAAGAGAAAGAACCTCCCTATCGTGGTGACATTGGGTGGGATAGGTTCATGTTACGCCAGTTTGGCCTTAAATCTTATAGCCTTTTTCCTAGCTACAAACTATGCGATAACACACATAACAACCCCTTTATGAAGGCTCAAGAACAAATATTCTCTCTGCTATAATGTTTTTGGTGAAATTGAAGGTATTGAATGGTTTTTCAAACACTTGTCTCACACAGAACCTAAGGTACGTAATATAATTTGTCACATATTATACGTAAAGGTCAACTTTATTTTTATGTATTTGTAGTGTCAATTAATGTGTAAATTAAGGATGCAATATTTTTTATTACTATTATTTACATTAACTAGTTTGTTTTTGTGTTGTAGATTGTTAGGTGAATTTTTATTACCACCGTCAAATAATTTACCTCGCACATACCGAGAGATGTGTATCATTATGAAAGTTATTTGAATGGAGTATCACGCTATTGATGTAAGTCCGAATAATCATATTATATATTAGGTAACATATATTATGTAACATAATATATAATACGTAGTATATATTACATATATAATATATGTTACATATATTATATATGTAATATATTAGGTAACATAATATATAATATGTAGTATATATTACATATATAATATATGTAACATATATATAATGTATAATATATATTATATATGTAATATATAATAATATATTATATATGTTAAACATATATTATATGTAACATATAATATATGTTACACAATTCCCATCTTGTGTGTGCAAAAGTAAAACTCGATTCCCAGCTAAACCCCTATTTTTGAAACAAAGATCAACCAAAACATTGTCGTGAGGAGGATATGTGCAACGATTTTGCACAAAGGGCACGGAGGATCCATGAGATAGCTTAAGGAGGATATCTACAACATTTTTTCATAGAGGGCACGAAGTATCCGTGAGGCCACTACGCAATGAGGAGATCTACTTCGAGTTTGCATGCGGGAGGGAACAGAGCATTCGTTGGAGTTATGTGGATGAAACCTATGAGAGAATGGTGATTTTAACCTCTTAATGTTCATATTGATTTGAGTCTTATTGCTATGACTCCATGCGAAACATGGTCTCCTCATCACAAGCACTCTCGATAAATTAGAAGTGTTCACAGTGCACAATTTTCCACTACTAGTAAGTTTTGTCTCTCCTCTTACAAATAGAGGAATTGATTTCACTTCTCATAGTTTTCCACTACTAGTAGGTTTGTCTCTCCTCTTACAATTAGAGGAATTGATTTCACTTATTTTTGGTGTTATACCCTGAATATTTGATCACGGTAACCGATAGGAATTGTAGTGATTAAATATTCAAAAAATTGGTGGTTTTGTCTTATTTCTTTATTGGCAATATGAGTATGAAAATGAAACAGTTGATATGCTTAAATTCTGATTTCATTTTTTTTTTCAATATAAATTTAAATTTTAAATATATATTTAAAAAAAAAAATTAAATTAGATTTCTAATTCCTTGATTCCTACTTTTCGGAGGAGTGTTGCACTCGCACCAGATTCTTGTGTTGATTCCAATCGCACCCACAGTTTGTGTAACTTTTCATATGAACACTAAACTAAAATTCATACTACAATATTAACAAACATATCCATATTTTTGGATATATTATAAAGTCCATTCTTCGTTTTACACTTGTATGACCTGCGAAATGGACTTGAGTTGATGCATAAAACTACAGTCATTGGCCACGTCATACTTAACATTTGAAACAAGTAAGAATACATGAAACAATACCAGACCAAACCTTAGATAAAAGTAAGAATACAATACTAAGCCTTAAATGGAAATTCAATACAGGATCTATTTTATCCAGTTTGGAACCTACGAGTGTTTTATCTTGATTGTGGTATTTTGTCAAAAACTGGGAAATCACCTTTAAACAATACTTCTATTTTGATGTGGATGAGGTTGTTTAACTAACTCGCAACCATATACAAAAATAAATCTACTTCTCTGCAACCCTCTCCTCTTTTTATGAAACTATGCTTGAATGCAGTCAACTATTTATCATGTTGGAATCTTACAACTATTTTCTTAATATACACCAAGCACTAGAAGAAAATATGAAGAGGAAGAGTAAAATTCTTTCCCAAGCTCTTGCACACATGATAATGTTTCTTCTAATGTATTTTTTTGAAACACTGAGGGATATTTTAATGCCACAAGTTGTTCATCAAGAGGTTGAGAGGAATGCAACACCCGTCTTTGTGTGGTTGCTTTGTTAGAATCAATTAGTTAGGATGTGAGGACAATTATTATGATCCCACTTATATGTTTGACCAAACCATTGACTTCTCCAATCATCCTTTTCCTCAATCTATCACCTTTCACAAGCGAAACCTCATCACCATTAAAACCAATCAGTAGATGCAACCTCCAAATTCACTTTCAACCCATTTGTATTATATGTTTGAATTGGATTTGTGCAATGCTCTATAATTGCATTTGTAAAATGTTGATTTGCATGTGACTCACACAAAGGTTGTGAGTGAAACTAACCCTATTTCCTCCTTTCACCATGAATAAGAGTGATTTCATTTAATTAATCAATCAAATTCCCTTTGGTGATGACATTTTGGACAATATTCTTGAAACTAGTCATTTTATCCCTATTGTGCTTAATCAATATCCAAGTGAGTTTCAGGGTGAACCAAAAATCTGCACATCTAGGCCAATAGAGGGTTATGATATTTACATTGGCGAGCATTTCAGTTTTGTATAATAGGTGTGGAGTGATGCCATGATGGAGGGAAGTGTTGTTTAGGAGGCATTTCTATAAACTTGTGTGGGATCGGGGATTGATTCCAAGATTTCACTAGACTTGGATTTGTAGGTTACAAGTACAATTGAAGTAGAAAGGGACAAGACTAGTGTTGGAGAAAACACTTTATTCTCAAAGAGGGAGTGTTAGCTTTTGGTTTATCTGAAAGTGTTTTCCCCTAGTGGAGCAGTTCATGTGATGTGGAGGGATTGTGGTCCCCTATCCCCCTCACTTTATTTTGGTTGATTTACATTTGGAGAACTTAGTGAGTGCATAATACCTTGGGATTAGTACTAGGGAGGTGCACTTTGTGATGTGGTAGTTTGATATATTTTAAAAGGGAACACTTATTGAGATATTATATGGGGCCTCTATCCCACCCATATCAAAATTGGAGGAGGCTCAATTTACCCATGTCCTCTTAATTTAATGGTGTCATTGTCATCACCATAACCAACATTGTCGTTGTCGTCATCGTCATCGATTTTAATTGAAACCTTCAATTGTCTATCCCTCAAGAGATTTTAGGTCCTAGATTATGTTGTGGTTCATCCTATGGTTAGTAAATTAATTAAAACATTTAGTATTCTCATCATCGATGCCAAACCAAACAACACAAATTGTTACCCTCCATTCAACTTCTTGGTCATGAGGAAAAGTTTTGTCCTTTTAGATTTCAAATCTGCTAGACTTTGCAACCCTTCATTAAGGAAAACTCCACTTGAATTATTATTCTATAAATTATCAATAGCCTTGTCTCTCCCCTTAAGTATGTTATCCCTATTTTTGGATATATCAGTAGACCAATAGGTCACATTTTTCTTGAGATATTTCAATATGTTTGAAAACTGTCTATTGGCCAAAAAACCCATACGAACTCCATGTGCTTTCCACTCTCTTCTAACTAATTCATTGAATTTTTCCTCCACTAACCAAATCATATTAAAATTTAAAGGACTTGAGGGTTTCTCATCCACCTTCTCAACTTGTATAAATATGGGGTTGTAATCAGAGCCACCACCAGATTCCACCCAAGATCTATATTTGTCAACTTTGTGTAGTAACTCCTCTGCAACCAAATGTTAATCCAATATTTTGGATACACTAGTGTAACACCCTGTCTCCCCCAGTTTGTAAAAATAACTATATTGGCCAAGAACTATGGAAAACTCAAAGATGTGAATGTTTGATTTGACTGATCTTTGCATAAAAGGTCGATGAATGTAAATTATATAATGAATATGTGTTGTATAACTGTTGAGAGGGGGATGTGCTAAAAGAGACCACAATGGCTAATGAGAGGTGGTGGAAGGGACCTGGAATGGTTGCGTTAACTTCCACCGAACCAGTACCGTAGTGTTTTATACTTGCTCACCAACCAAAGCAGCTCTCTAATCCTGGAATGGATTTCCCATCAGATTGGTAGGTGGGGAGGCTCCTCAAGAGTTAATGAGGGGATGGGGGTAAGAATCCCATCTGTAACAACCCTCAGACCTAACCACGGACGAAGGAATTCACGCCACACACAACCTTGCAGACAGAAATTGGCAAGAGAGGAAATGTGGTAAGGAGGAGAGCAGTGAGCGTGATGGGGGATTGCGTAAGAGACTGGAGAAACCCTGGAAATGCAGGGAGTTCTGAATACCAAGAGAAGGAGAGGAACATTCTTCCTATATTATTTTCCGGCATTAGGAGAAGGAGAGTAACATTCGTCCTTGATTTCTGTTGAGCTAGAAGTAGGAGACTGAACCTTGAAGCATCGTGGTATAGCTCGGGGGTGGCTAGTGGTAAATCTATTTGGAGTCACTGAGCCTACGGTTGCGTGGAAACGAGCACCCCTCTCAGCAGTTGCATCACTCCTGGAAGATATGATAAGTGCTTTATACCTTGTATTTCAAACTAAATATCATGAATACATGCTTATGTTTATATACCCATAATAATTTCTGTGTAGAATGATTTCTTGGTGTTTTAAAATGGAAATAATGGATGTATGTGTACGCTTACATGTCATCATTGGATTCTGTACAAATGATTAGGTATGGGGCATGAGTTCGCTCCACCAAGAATTGTCTTGTTTTCTCAACTCTCGTAATGTTTCGGGAAAGCCCCTCGAGAGTAATCTTCTCCAGGGATTACCCCATAAACCTTAGAACCATGTCGAACCTTTACCTAGAGACTCGACTAAGATTAGGGATGATTTCCCAAGAACCGTCTGAAGGTTCATGTGATCCGGGTCTGGAAACCTTATGCAAGGAAGGATAGCTCTCTAAGGTCTCGGAGTCATGGGAGTTTGAAGCCCCGAGAGGTTGAATTTCGTGACTCAAGCTCAGAAGGGATAGCGGGCCCAATTATAGAAAGAGAGAATACCCTATCATTTGGTAGACGAACGGTCGAAATCCTTTTAGGAATACCCCAGATTTATCAATACTGATGGATCTAGAGAAGGAGTGTAGGCGTTAACACCATTCCCCTTTCAGCCTTCATAGGTAGCGATCGGATCCAGGACTATAGATACAAGGATCTGACGGAGCCCTAATGACCATCAATCTTAGCCTTTGTATAGGAAGGAGAGTAGCATTTCCCTGACTCACGACTTGGTGTGGTCAAAGTTAGGACTACATGAACTCACGATTTGCGAGATCGTGACATAATCGTGGTCGTTGGATCCAAGGAACTAGAGAACTGTTGGATCAGAACTTTTGTGGTTATCGCCTATCGGGGGTTCGAAACTTGAGGGAGTTTCTTTTCGATTGTAGAAGTCGCGAAGTGCCAAGAGCCGAGGGCTCGTGCAAACATGTGATCCATCCTTAAGTGGGGACCGCATGGTTGACAGGTGATGTAACAACAAGCGCCCAGAGAAAGGTTGGAACGGGTGACAGGTGATGGACACATGTCATCTAGGAAGGATTCAACCCATTGTTGACTTATCGTATCTTGGGAACTCACAAAGGAAGAGCATGAGGGATCAACACTCCAACTCGCAAAGTCACGAGATGTGAGTAGCGCTAGTATTTAGCCTAGGGAGCAGGTGACCGGTGGTGGACATGTGTCACACCGAGAAAGAGTCAACCCACTATGGACTTATCATGGCTCAGGGTTTCACAAGATGAAGAAGTTGCACCTTGATCGCTAAGGCCGCAAAACGCTAAGAGCCGAGGTCTCATGCAATGGGCGACGGTGAAACATCTCATGAGCAGAGTATAGCGGGGTTGACAAGTGGTGTGTGCATGTCACTTTAGCAGAGTCCACGCAACATTGACCTCTCGTGTCTCAGGGATTCGCGAAGGAGGAGCACGAGAGCTCAACACCTCAACTGACGAGGTTGCGAGGGGTGCTATTGTTTGTCCTAGCCTACAGTTATCTGTAGCAGGTGCTAGTGAGGAGGGATCCATACCTGTATAGCATCTCGGGTATCGGTGTTTGGAGAAAGGGGAGTCAAGAGCCTTGATTCCCGACTCGTGAGTTATGAAAGGCGCTTGCGCTAAGGCCAGCTTGTGGTCATTTGGAGGAGGATAAGGAAAGAGAGGGTCTGCGCTAGGCCCCATAGAAGTATCGAGGATTATGTTCCTTGAAGAAAAAGACGAAAAATCTAAGTTGTTGTAGTGGGTGTGCGACATATTGGTATCAGAGCATGGTTACAACACTTAGCCTGCTTGGGCTCATGAACGAGTTGCACAGAAACTCCATTTGAATTACTCTTAAAAGGTGTAACCCTCTATCTTAACCCCCTTTAGCAAAAGCCAAAGTTAAGAATGAAAATTCCTGTTGTGTGTATGCATTTGAAAAATATGAATTATGCGTTGATTGTGAATGAATATAATGTTGACTAACAATAAGTGTTTTTCTTGCACAACAAGTGGACGATCAACCGTGGGAAACTGTAGACGCATAGAATGGTGACGCACCATGAAGTGGGGGATGGCTCCCACAACAGAGATGAAGAGTCTGATGAAAGGAGAGCAGTAGAGACCCCTCCCGATCTAGCTGAGACTGTGAGAAGCCTCATGGTCAAACTATAGAGTTGCAAGGTCGACAACGAGAGGTTAATAAAAGAGAAAGAGAAGCAGACAGAAATTAATGCAGTCTTCCTACAAAGTTTTTCCAACATACAAAAACAATTGCAGCATGAACCTGACACCAGTCACGTTGACCGACGATAGACAAAGAAAAGTCAAAGTCCACCTAAGATACAGAAACGTGGTATTTTAAGTGGCCACACTGGGAAGAGCACCTCGAGAAAGGTCCACCCCAGAGATAAGGGATAAGCATCAGACGATTCCTCTGGAAAGGAAACTAACGACTCGGAGGGATCTTCTAGTAGCAGAACTAGTTCTTATTCCTGAAGAAAACGGAAGAAGTGAAAGCCTTCCAAAAGTCACAATCTTTAAGAATTCAAGAAGGCCAAACCACCCTCTTTCAACGGTGAAATAAAGAAAGGGGAGGAAGCGGAGGCCTAGCTGCTTGGACTAAAGAAGTATTTTAGAGTCCATGACTTCTTAGAAAATTTGAAGGCCCGAGTAGCCACTTTCAACTTGAATGGAAAGGCTTCCATTTGGTGGGAAGACCTTAAGAATGTAAAAGGGATTCACGAAGAGGACCTATCTTGGGAACGGTTTGAGAAATACTTCAAAAGAAGTATCTGTCGAAAAAGTATTTCGACGAAAAGACTAAAGAATTCTATGAACTCAAACTGGGGCAACGCACCATAGAGGAATATGTCAGCAGATTCCTCGAATTGTTGAGGTATGTACTCTATATAAAAGTAGAGAAGGCAAAGGTGCAACGATTCATCAGTGGACTACATAAGGACTATCAGAACATGATTGATTTTGATGAGCCAAAGACCCTAGAAGACACTATCTAAAAGGCAAGATATTTTTACGAACAACTGGGGCATTGGACAGAACCTTGCGAAAACTGGAAGCTGAAGAATAGTTTGGGATTTCAGAAAAAAGGGTTTAAATCCCCAAGATTTAAAAACTATAAGAAGGACTCAAGGATGAGCTTCCCAACCTGAAGTGTACACCATCATAACTTCCCCTCCCAGAGCGGAAATAAACCTTCTAGATCTACCCCAGGAAAGATTGATAACCCAAAGAGAGAACCCTTGAAATGTTGGGGTTGTGGAGAAGAACATTTACTGAGGGACTGCCCGCACCAACAACAGAACAGTCGTAGAATTTACAACGTTCAAGAAGCTACCACTATCAATGACGTGGCCACGAGTGTGCCACAAATTTATGCAGCCTTAGATAATAAACAAGTTGACCACCAAGCTTCAGTGGTGGAGATGGAAGGTATGATCACCAACCATCTAGTGTCTATTCGAATTGACCCTGGTTCAAATTTGAGTTATATAGCCCCTAAGGCTGTTGATAAGTGTAAATTACAGCCACATAAACACACCAAGCCATGGTTGGTACAGTTATCCACTGGCACCAAAAGAAAGGTAGTGGAGGTCATACCAGCTTGCCAATTCACTATGAGTGAATTCCCCACCCAAGCAACCTTTAACATACTACCCCTAGGATCATATGACCTATTGATTGGAATGGAATGGCTAGCCAAATGTAAAGCCAGACTAGATTGTTACTATAAAACTTTAGAATGTGTAGGTGAAGAAGGAAGAAGGATAACCCTTCGAGGGATCCAAAAACCTATCTCGGTGAGATGAATATCATCCCTTCAAATGAGAAAGTATTGCAGAAAGGGATGTCTACTTTATGCGATACAGGTGTTGGAATCAGTTGAAGATGACAAACCAAGCCTTAAAGACCACCCCACACCAAGAGAATATAGAGATGTATTTCCGGAAGAAGTATCGGGTCTACCTCTGAGAAGGGACATTGACTTCTCGATAGAACTTGCACCGGGAGCGGGGCTAGTGTCTAGGAGACCCTACAGGATGAGCACACCTGAGCTAGTTGAGCTTAAATTACAACTAAAAGAAATGATGGACAAAGGCTATATCCATCCCAACGTGTGTCCATGGGGAGCACAAGTTATATTTGTAAAGAAGAAAGATGGTACCCTACGACTATGCATAGATTATAGACAACTAAACAAGGTAACCATAAAGAACAAGTACCCCTTACCCAAGATCAATCACATGTTCGATCAATTGGGAGGTGCTTCCATCTTCTCAAATATTGACTTGAGATATGGATACCATCAAGTCCGAATCAAGGGTGAAGACATCCACAAAACTGCCTTCAGGACAAGATATGGTCACTATGAGTTTGTGGTAGTACCATTTGGATTAACCAATGCCCCTGCCACTTTTATGTGCTTGATGAACAATGTGCTCAGCAAATTCCTAGACAAATTTGTACTAGTTTTTATTGACGATATATTAATTTACTCCAAGAATAGAGAGGAACATGAGGAACATCTTAGACTCGTGCTTCAAGTGCTAAGAGAACATCAACTCTATGCCAAATTTAGCAAGTGTGACTTTTTCCAGAAGCAACTACATTACTTGGGCCATGTCATATCTGAAGAAGGAGTAGTAGTAGACCCTGACAAGATCAGGTCTATCATGGAGTGGCCTACCCCAAAGGACGTTTCAGATATCATATCCTTTATGGGCTTAGCAGGATAGTATAGGAGATTTACAAAAGGATTCTCCAAGATTGGTTGTCCAATCACTGCCCTCCAGAAGAAGGGAACTAAATTCATGTGGACACAAGAATGTGAAGAAAGATTTCAATCCCTAAAACATCTACTGACCCATGCACCCATGCTGAAGATCGTTGATCCCCAAAAATGACTTCCTCGTGTGCACAAATGCCTGCAAGGAAGGGCTCGGAGGAGTCCTTATGCAAGGAGGAAGTGTAGTTTGCTATGGATCCCAAAAATTGAATGAGCACAAAGTCAACTATGTGACCCATGATCTAGAGTTGGCCGCCATAGTGCACACCTTAAAAATGTGGAGGCATTACCTCCTGGGAAGAAAATTTGTACTTATGATAGACCACTATGGATTGCGATATCTATTTGACCAACCAAAACTCAATGCTAGACAAGCTAGTTGGATGGCCCTTCTTAGTGAGTTTGATTTCGAAATCAAACATATCAAGGGAAAGGAAAATAAGGTGGCTGATGCCCTTAGCAGAAGTATGAAAACAGTTCATCTGGAAATGGTGAGCACCTGTAAGACGAATGTCAAAGAAAGAGTCAGGAATGCACAAGAAACAGACACATTCTTTCAGACCATGACCTCGTACCTGGAGCAAGAACCCATAGGAATAAAGTATGAAGGCTACCAGATGATAGATGGAGGTCTACTAACTTACAAAAACAGATTGTATATTCCAAAATGTGATGACTTGAAGAGGTTCATAATGGATGAACTACATAAAACACCATATACTGGTCATCCCGGATACCAGAAGATGATCACAGCCACCAGGAAACAATTCTATTGACCTGGATTGAAGAAAGACATAGTTGAGTACTTAGACAAATGCATAGAATGCCAATAGGTTAAAGTAGAACACCGACACCCAGCAAGATTATTACAACCTCTACCAATCCTGAAATGGAAGTGGGAAACCATTTCCATGGACTTCATCACCGGATTACCAACATCGACCAAACAGAATGACACCATCATGGTAGTGGTGGATAAATTGAGCAAGTCTACCCATTTTATCCCTGTCAAATTGACTTGCAAGGAAATAGATATCGCCAACATATTAATGAAGGAGATATTTAGACTACATGGTATGCCTAAAGAGATCGTGTCTGACAGAGACACAAAATTTACTTCCAACTTTTGGAAATCCTTGATGGTTGGTCTAGAGACGAAATTACTGTTTAGCACCGCCTATCATCCTCAAACCGATGGACAAACGGAAAGAGTGAACCAAATATTGGAAGACATGCTAAGAATGCATGTAATGCATCAACCCAAGAAGTGGGAAGATTTCCTTCCACTGGTGGAATTTGCCTACAACAATGGCTACCAAGAATCCCTAAAGATGAGCCCTTTCGAAGTCCTCCATGGTAGATCGTGCAATACTCCAATCAGTTGGATTAATCTCGTGAACAGAGTTACTATTGGACCCGACATGTTGAAAGAAATGGAACAACGAGTGACTCAGATAAAAGAAAATGTAACGGTCACTCAGAACAGACAGAAAAGTCACGTCGATCGAAAGAGAACTCCGAGAGAATTCAAGACGGGAGACCATGTATATCTTAGAGTTAGGCCCAGGAAGAGTTCCCTGAGGATGGGATATTATGCCAAGTTAGCACCTCAGTATTGTGGACCCTTTGAAGTTCTAGATAGAGTGGGACCTGTAGCCTATAGGCTAGCACTTCCTCCCATAGTAAAAGAACATAATGTTTTCCATGTTTCATTATTGAAGAGATATGTACATGATTCTAATCATATAATTGACTGGTCTGTGATCTAGGTGGAACTGGAGGGAGAATTCCTACTAGAACCTCAATGCATAGTGGACAGAAAGGAAAGCCCACTCAGGAACCGAACCATTGCACAGGTCAAGGTGCAGTGGAAACATTTTGGCCCAGATGAGGCTACGTGGGAAATGGAAGATGCCATGAAACAGGCATATCCGATTTTGTTTAATTCTGAACATACACATCATATTGATAGATAGAACATCGAGGATGATGTTCCTTTAAGGGGGAGGGAATTATAACACCCTATTTCCCCCAGTCTGTAAAAATAACTATATTGGCCAAGAACTATGGCAAACTCAAAGATGTGACTGTTTGATTTGACAGACCTTTGCATAAAAGGTCGATGAATGTAAATTATATAATGAATATGTGTTGTATAACTGCTGAGAGGGGGATGTGATAAAAGAGACCACGATGGCTAATGAGAGGCGATGGAAGGGACCTGGAATGGTTGCGTTAACTTCCACCGAGCCAGTACCGTACTGGTTTATACTTTCTCACCAACCAAAGCAACTCTCTGATCTTGGAATGGATTTCTCATCAGATTGGTAGATGGGGAGGCTCCTCAAGAGTTAATGAGGGGATGGGGGTGAAATGCCCATCTGTAACATCCCTCAGACCTAACCACGGACAGCAAAATCCGTGCCACACGCAACCTTGCAGAAAGAAATTGGCAAGAGAGGAAATGTGGTACGGAGGAGAGCAGTGCACACGACGGGGGATCGCGAAAGAGACTAGAGAAACCCTGAAAATGCAGGGAGTTCTGAATACTAGGAGAAGGAGAGTAACCTTCATCTTGGATTATTTTCCGGCATTAGGAGAAGGAGAGTAACCTTCGTCCTTGATTTCTGTTGAGCTGGAAGTAGGAGACTGAACCTCGAAGCATCGTGGTCTAGCTCGAGGGTGGCTAGTGGTAAATACATTTGGAGTCACTAAGCCTACGGTTGGGTGGAAACGATCACCCCTCTCAGCATTTGCATCACGCCTAGTAGATCTGATAAGTGTTTTATACCTTGTATTTCGAACTGAATATCATGAATACATGCTTATGTTTATATACCCATAATAATTTCTGTGTAGAATGATTGCCTGGTGTTTTAAACTGGAAATAATGGATGTATGTGTACGCTTACATGCGATCATTGGCTTCTTTACAAATGATTAAGTTTGGGGCATGATTTCTCTCCACCGAGAATTGTCTTGTTTGCTCGACTCTCGTAATGTTCCGGGAAATCCCCTCGAGACTACTCTTCTCCGGGGATTACCCCATAAACCTTGGAACCGTGTTGAACCTTTACCCAGAGACTCGACTGAGATTAGGGACGATTGCCCAAGAACCATCTGAAGGTTCATGTGATCCGGGTCTGCAAACCTTATGCAAGGAAGGATATCTCTCTAAGGTCTCAGAGTCATGGGAGTTTGAAGCCCCGAGAGGTTGAATTTCTCAACTTAAGCTCAAAAGGGATAGTTGGCCCAATTATAGAAAGAGAGAATAACCTATCATTTGGTAGACGAACAGTAGGAATCCTTTCGGGAATACCCCAGATCTGTCAAGACCGATGGATCTAGAGAAGGAGCACAGGCGTTAACACCTTGCCCCTTTCATCCTTCACAGGTACCGATGGGATCCAGGACCGTACATACAAGGATTTGACGGATCCCTAATGGCCGTCGATCTTAGCCTTTGTATAGGTAGGAGAGTAGCATTTTGCTGACTCATGACTTGGTGTGGTCAAGATTAGACTTCATGAACTCACGATTCACGAGATCACGACGTAATCATGGCCGTTGGATCCAAGGCACGAGAGAACCGTTGGATCAGAAATTTCGCGGCTATCGCCTATCGGGGGTTCGAAACTTGAGGGAGTTTCTTTTTTATTGTAGAAGTCACGAAGTGTCGAGCATCGAGGGCTCATGCAAACATGTGACCTATCCTTAAGTGGGGACCGCGTGGTTGACAGGTGGTGTAACAACAAGTGCCCAGAGAAAGGTGGGAACAGGTGACAGGTGATGGACACATGTCGCCTGGGAAGGAGTCAACCCATTGTTGACTTATCGTATCTTAGGAACTCACGAAGGAAGAGCATGAGGGCTCAACACTCCAACTCGCAAAGTCATGATATGTGAGTAGCGCTAGTATTTAGCCTAGGGAGCAGGTGACTGGTGGTGGACACATGTCACATCGGGAAAGAGTCAACCCACTATGGACTTATCGTGGCTTGGGGTTTCACAGGATGAAGAAGTTGCACCTTGATCGCTAAGGCTGCGAAACACTAAGATCCAAGGTCTCATGCGATGGGCAGTGGCGACACAGCTCGTGAGCAGAGTATAGCAGGATTGACAAGTGGCGTGTGTGCATCGCTTTGGCAGAGTCCACTCAAAATTGACCTCTTGCGTCTCGGGGATTTTCGAAGGAGGAGAACGAGAGCTCAACACCTCAACTGGCGAGGTTACGAGGGGTGATAGTGTTTGGCCTAGCCTACGGTTACCTGTAGCAGGCGCTAGTGAGGAGGGAGCCATACCCGTATAGCATCTCGGGTATCGGTGTTTGGAGAAAGGGGAGTCGAGAGTCTTGATTCCCGACTCGCGAGTTGCGAAATGCACTTGCACTAAGGCCAGCTTGTGTTTGTTTGGAGGAGCATAAGGAAAGAGAGGGTCTATGCTAGGCCCCATAGAAGTCTCGAGGATTATGTTCCTCGAAGAAAAAGACCAAAAATCTAAGTTGTTGTAGTGGGTGTGTGACAACTAGCCCTCTTAGATATCTTGTAATTCCAGGTAGGTTTCATAACAATTGGGTCTACATCCACTAGTCCAACCATTCCCAACGCATGAGGAGAATAATCTTCTAGCAAATCCACCCTTGCTAAAGTTCCCCAAACCTCCTCCCTACTAAGAGTAAAATTCAGGTCACCAACAATAATGATGTTTTTGTCCTTTATAATAGATAGTAAGAAAAAGTGATCTTAGGATATTAACTTGTGATCATATTTCCCATACATGTTCACCAAAGAGACTTGTAATTCCAAACTCCGAACCATGAACTCATTGCACAAACCTAAAGGAATAATGAAGTTTTTAGTTAAAGTTAAGCAAGACCTGCATGCCATAAGAAGACCCTATTGACCCCCAGTTTTACTTGTGCAATTGAAAGGTTGAAATCCAATGAGATTACATCACACTGGTTCCATTGTAGGTGCATCTAGACATTGACATTGATCAAATCTCATTACAGAGTTACTTTCTTCAGATTCCAAGAAATTGGTGTTTTTAGTACTTTTTTTGGGTAATTGGAGATCTAGGAGTATTGATACCTCGTTAAAATCATTATAATGTAATATAAATATTCCTACTCAAGTATAGAAATCCAATACATATTCCATTTAATTTATTAAATCAAACTTTATACAATGCAATTCAACATCGTACTTAACAAAACACCATCTGAAAAACTAAAGCAATAAGTAAAGATAAAGTTACGAAAACAATAGTGAAGAACATATCATTGTAAGATATAGCTTGAAGACGACCATTGAACACCATTTTTTTTTATATATACAAAAATGTTGCATTTGACATTTAAGGAGATAAAGAATAAGGAAGCCACCAAATGTGGCAATAGTTTGTATAAGTGGTGAAATGAGTGAAAATATGAAATTAAATTATTGAATTATTTTTCAATACCATGATATTTTCCCATATATTTTCTTATTGATTTGCATGGATTTATATCAAAAACATCTAAACAATAGTTTCCCTCATGCATATTCTCGCCCCCACCATATTGGTTCAAGTATATGCATGTGTGTGCCCCTATATAC
Source organism: Picea engelmannii (assembly GCA_009831015.1). Taxonomy (NCBI): domain Eukaryota; kingdom Viridiplantae; phylum Streptophyta; class Pinopsida; order Pinales; family Pinaceae; genus Picea; species Picea engelmannii. The sequence continues at coordinate 85,698 of ML810593.1, read as the reverse complement.
TCCCTAATATAAAATAAGTTCAAGATTTTTGTGTCCCACTAGCCACTATTAAAAATTGTTGGTTAAGACACATGAGATAGGCTTTGAAATGATATTTTGGTGAGCCTCATTTTTCCATTAACAATTTCTCTATTTGTTGTAGCATATGCTTTGATGCAATATTTCCATAATATTTTGTGGAAGTAACCCCTATTTCATTAAATTTGGATTAAAAAGGAAAAATCTAGACTAAGAAACTGTGAATTTGAATTCGTGAAAGTGTCAACGTCGACCTTTCTAAAGTGTGAAATTGGGTTCTAAGAGTAGCAAGATTGAAGAGATGCAATAAAATAAAAACAAGAAACAATAGTGATTGTATTCTAGAGTTTTATTTTATAATAACTATTTAATGTAGCATCACTCAAATAAAATCTCATTCGTTAGTACCACTCCCACTCTCAACATTATGCTCCATGTGTTCTTGTTATTCCTTAATAGTTGCAATGCCCTTCTCATTTATTTTTATTTTCTCTCATGTCCATCCTACCCTTGGTGACCATGCCCATATGATGGTATTAACATCAATGAACATAATTTTCTTCCAAACCAACAACCCATTTATGTTTTTTACTGAAATAGATTTTATACAATTATTTGTTAACCTTTGATGTTCTAGATGGCTTCCACCATTGAACATTTACTTTGAAAGACTCAATAGTAGCATCTGGATCTTGGTAAACACTTCCATTTTGTGTATTCAACCATATCGCACAATATTTCTTTCGCGATTGTACTATGAGCATGTGTTCCTCTATAATCTCATCATTTGGACAGAATGGATATCTAGGCTTGTTGCATAGAGGTCCAACATAGCAATCCTCAATTATGGGGAAATTTTCCCTCAAGAATACTTCCATAACTTCATGCAAAGACTTTAAAGGAGCATTTTTTTTTATTTCCTGCCCTATGGATGGCCAAAAATTTATTGTTGAGGCTCAATGCTTTGAAAGAGAGTGTCCAAAGCTTTATATATGGTCTCCCAATAAATTATCTTTGGATGATAATATTGCTCCCCTATATTATCAATCCCTTTCTTCCATAATGAAATATATGTTTCTCATCCCTTTTTTACTCCATCCATATCATAAGTTTTCCTTATCGGAAACCCTATGTTAAAAATAACTAAGGTAAGAAGGGAAATTGTGTTCTATAGGGATATAAGAATTGGCTAACCACTACCTCTATTCATCATTGGAATTTTCATCCATGGGTTGACTCATACCTATTGTAGCAAGGCCCCATAGATGATGGGATACTATATCTTTAGGTATTTACTCATTATTAAGGATCCATAAATGGTAGGCCCATGGTAGATCATCTATTTTACCAAGAAATATCTTCATTGCAAAATAAGAAATGTGAAAGTCTTTGTTGTTAGAAAAACAGGATCACGAAGAAATAAAATAAAAAAAATGCAGAAATAAAACATTGAAGATACACAATAAAATAGTGATACATGTACACGTGGTTCACCCAGTGTGGGTTATGTCCACTAGAGGAATTACCAGGAACTTCCTTTTTATTATCCAACAGAATGAAGGGATACAACCTACAACACACATGTTGTAACTTCCTCTTCTTTCTCTCACAGTATCCTCTCTCAAAATACAATATTCACAATAATACACAACCGCAATACAATTCCCTCATAAAATAGGGTTGCCTTCTAGGGAAAAAAACCCTAAAATAACTTCTACCACTAGATCTGTGAATGAATTGTGTATCATGCAGTTTCTTTGACTTGCATATGAATTAGGAAGATAATCAGGAACCACAACCAACAATATCCCACTTGGATACTAATCAAAACAACTCCATTTTTGTTATACCTGTTGGAATATGATCCACCTTGGATATGGAAAATTTATCATCTTCACCTTTATGCTTGAAGGCCAACTGAAACTAAGAAGGAACTTAGTTTCCCCCTGGTTATTACCTTTGTTAACATGTATGTAGGATTTTGGCTAGTATGTATCTTTTCCAACTTCAAATGTCCATCTTCCAAGATGAATCATATGAAATGATACATGAGATATATATGCTTAGTCTTAGAATGGAAGGTTGAATTGTTTGCAAGTTGAATGTCACTCTCGTTGTCACAATACAACTTGCTATTCTCCTGCTTCTTTCCCAAATCCTCCATAAGCCTCTGTAACCAAATCATTTCTTTACTAGCCTTTGTAGCAACAACATACTCTGCTTACGTTGTTGAAAGTGCAACAACCTTTTGCAGTTTTGAAATCCAACTTATTTTTGTTCCACCTATAGTAAAAAATTACCATGTGTTGCTCCTCCTGCTATATTTATCACCTACCATATTTGAATCAACATATCCCTGTAGAATATTGTCTAAACCTCAAAAATATAATGCATGAGTTCTAGTACCTCTCAAATACCCGAGAATCCACTTTATTGCCTCCCAATGTTCTTTAACTGGATTGTTCATATATCTTCTCACAACTCCCACTGCATGTGCAATATCAGGTCCTGTGCAAGTTGAAATATTGTAACTTCGAAGAATACTCTACCTAAGAGGGAGTGTTGAATAATATTATTATATTATATTTATTGATTACGCCTTATTGTGCCTTGAAAATTAAATGTAAATTAAAAGGGTAAAGTGACAGGTCGGCCCAAACCTAATTAAGGGAGGCCAGAATACTATTTATAAAGGAGGCTAGCACATCATTTGCACACTCACTCATGTTCTCTACAAAAATAGGAAAAAGTGTGCAAGTCTTGGAGGAGTAGTTGTTGCAACTGGGGGTGATATCAAGGAGGGTTTTTGGTCTATCTCCTTGTATCTATTAGTTAAATGGTGCACTACTCTTTCCTAGTGAAGGAGTAGAGGAGGTTCTTCTGATTTCTTTTGGTCTATCTATATTGAGGAAGTTTTTGTTGGGTTTTCTTCCCCATGAGGGTTTCCCAGGATAATTTGTGTATCTCTATAATTTTTGTGATTGCCTCTCTTTCAGTGATCTTTTTTATGCATCTAATGTGCTAAATGATTATAATAATAAAGAAGAATCGTAATTGCTAGTTGTATAAGTAAAACTCCAACAATGTATATCAGAGAAGGCATGGAAGAGACCAATTCACAGTTTATAAAGATGTAGCTAGCCTCAACGCACACTCTCCCAGATTCAATTTTCAATGTTGCAACTGCTACAGAATTAGGGTTTCTGCATAAACCCTAAGTGTGACATTTTCCCTATTTAAGTAGGACGTTGGGGGAAGTAACCACATCTAGGAACTCTCCCTAGGAAGGCACATCTAGTCCCTAGATAAAAATTCTAAAATTTGAAGTTTGAAAAATTAGGGCTTCCTCATAAAACCCTAAGTTGCAGCTACAATTGAAGTACTAGTTGTAGTTGCAGTTGCAATTGCAGTATCAGTTGTGGTTGCAGTATCAGTTGCAGTATTAGTTTCAGTTGCAGTGTCAATTCCTTCATGCCAGTTACAACACCAGTTGCATTTCCAGCACTAGTTACAGTGCCAGTTGTAGTGAAATTTTTTTGTGAAGTGTTGGGACTGATTTTTATTGCCCTAATGTGCCTTACCCTAGAAAATCTCCATCTAAATTTAAGTTACAAATTGAAGCAAATTTGAAGTTTTAAAGGTTCATTATTTCTTGTCATTGCTTCCAAATGGTGCCACTACCTGTCGATATTGTCAGAGGTATGTACTTACATATGTTCAAATTGTATCATTATTCTAAAGGGTATTTGCAGAAGAAATGATCCTTTTTCTAAACAACAATTGTAGATCCAAAAGGATCTCAGATTTAGCACATTTATAGGAACAATGCACCCCAGTTTTGATTACTTTGATATGTCTATATTTGTTATGGAATTATTGTGATCTTATGAACATCTAGGTTGTATTTGGATCTGTTGAAGTTATGACTATCATACTAATCACTGGTCAAAATTAAAGTCAAATTATTAGATTGATTAAATTTGAGATTATAGAGTTTATTCTCTAACGTAGTTTTCTGTCAAGAAAGCATATTATCTTAGTACAGAGGACAGGTTGTAGAAAATACTTGTCATCTTGAGTGAAGGAGACTCGGAAGAAAAGAAACACACCCATTCTTGAGGACAAGACTCCAAGTTCCAGGTTTGATTGATTAAATTGATAAGATTCAAATTTACACATATCAAGTTTGATAATTGCTAAACACTATAGTTGTGATAGCGATCTTTGAAAAGTTTTATTATTGAATAATTTGTAGCATGTGAGAATTATTGAGATAAATTATTATTGTAATCATTTACTATATATAACTATCATCTCCTCTAGGATAAACTTATTGTTTTGTTTACAGGTTACCATGGAGGAATGATTGATCACAACACTAGAAGAGTGTTTCTCTCATTCCTTATTATTGTATTTTTTACTTTTTACCCTTGTTTCAAGCAAGTCACAAGTGATAGATCTAAAGGAGCTACTGTGATCATTGTTCTCACTGTTTTTTTTATTATTATTATAAAGAGTATTAATCTTGTCTACTATTTCTCCCTTGTTTTTCTTGTTCCGGGAAAGTCATAGGTGATAATATTGAGGGAGCTACAATGACGGTTGTAGGAGGAAACATAATAGATGAGACATGGAGCAAACTATCCAAGTTGTATACATGACCATATACATCCATGTATCGAAGACGAAGAAGAAGAAACTAATTTTGCTAAATACACAGCATCTCAGAACATGAGGAGCAAAAGGATCCAAATATAGCAGAACAAATCCATATAGTGAATTTGATCACTCTTGAGATCATCAAGAAGAGTTAGTAGAGCCAGAAGATCCTACCCAGAATCAATGCAATAACTAGGAATACTAGCATGGTCTCATGAAACTTTGAATGACACAAAGACATATAACATTGATGTGCCATATCAGAAGGAGAAGATGGATCTGAATATTGTATAGACTCAGAGGGAGTCAAGCTTCAAAGGAAGCATGGAGACTCAGAGTGAGCATGATTACAGAGAGGAACATATGGGGAAAAGAGACATCTTCCAGGACTGAAATACATATGCCATGAGTTTAAAAGACTAGATCATAGCTTCAGAGACTTCTAGGAGATGTGAAATCTCCTCGGAAGATTTCCTTGTTTTAGTGACATAGGAGGAAGTCGATCAGAAGGACTGGGATATGGATTTTTCCTTAAGACTAGAAGGGAATTCAGTGGTGACTTCCAATATTGATCTAACAGAACAATCATGTTGCAGATAATAGTATGAATATGTAAAAATCTTTATTTGTGTCCAGAGGATTCTCCCAGCAAGAGGAATAATACTATGATGAAACACTTGCTCCAGTAATCGAAGAAATAGTTCCATTGTTTTTGAAGACATCCAGAACAACCATGATTCTAATACCATATGAGATTCATACGGATCAGCCCCTATATTTGAGTTTGAGTGTTCTCCATGAAATAAGAAAAAATACCTTCAATATCAGCCACTCTTAGTTTCAGATGAAGTTGTTTCCATGATAGAATAGAGGATATACTCTCAAAGTTCAGGAGTTACAGTGAGAATGGAGCAGTCATTCTCAGTTTCAGAAAAATCAGTTGTAGGTGCAGAGTTCCAGTTCTAGAAGGAACAAGTTGCAGAGAGAATAGAGGACATATTGTCAGGCAGTGAGACAGATAGTGCTTTGCAGAAAGCACAACACATGATTATGCGGATTGAGTTGCAGTTGAACAAGTGTGCCAGGTTGGTACAATGTGATGTGAAAATTTGGTTTCAAAGTACAAGACAGGAAGACTCGTGTCTACAAGTTGAAGCAATTTCTGAGAGTTTGGTATGGAAGGATTGATAGTTTTCTAATGATCTTGGGCTTTAACAAGAGTAAATTTGATCCCAACCTTTACTTCAATATTGAGAATCATGTATCAATTATATTGTTGCTATATGTGGATGACTTATTCTTGAAAAATGAAAAAAATTGAATCACAGATTGTAAGAAGAATATTTCTGTTGAATTTCAAATGAAGGACTTAGGCCCGGTGCACTATTTCTTAGGTCTTGAAGTATGGAAGTGCCTAGAATATATTTTCCTTAATCAAGGAAAGTATGTTGTGGAAATTATGAAGAGATTCGACATGATGGACTATAGAGCCATGTCCACTCCTATGGAGACGAATCTGGAGTTATTGGTTGATACTTCATCATAAATAGTTGATGTTACTCTGTATAGATAGATGATTGGTCCGTTGATGTATCTAATGAATACCAGACCAAATATATGCTTTGTTGTGAACACCTTGAGTCAGTATCTGGTGGAGCCCAGTCGTATTCACCTTGTAGTTGTAAAGCATGTGATGAGATACCTTAAGGGTAGATTGGAATATGACCTATGTTATACTGGATATTGTGACTTCATATTGTATGGCTATACTAATTCGTATTGGGTTGGAAGTTCTTCATACAGAAGAAAAACAAAATTAAAAATAAAAATAAAAAAGTAGCACTTCGGGAAGTTGTTTCAGTTTAGGGTCATCCATGGCTTCGTAGCAAAGGAGGAATAAATCCAATATTTCTCTCAGTACAGAAGAAGAGGAGTACATTACACCATGCTCCTCCATTTGTGATGTCATATGGCTTCATAAGTTGTTGACAGGTCTATTTGACCTAGAGATGGATGTTATCGTGATCTTTTGTGATAACCAGAGTTGCATAAAGATGATAGAGAACCCAATGTTCCATGATAAGATGAAGCATATTGAGATCTGGTACCACTACATTCACGATATGGTACAAAAGGGACTTGTGATACTCCAATATGTTGGCACAGATGAGCAGGTAGCATATGTGTTAACAAAGCCTTTGTCTCACGTGAAGTTTTATTACTTATGAGACAAGCTTGGCGTAGTATGAAAGGACTTCTCTTGAAAGGGGGAGTGATGTTGATGATACTATGGTATACAAAACACCAACAGGGTAGCTCATTAGGATTTATATCATAGGGGATTTATCATCCCTCGACAGATCCCATAAGGTCCGAATGGACTATTTGTTGGATTTCCTATGTATGTATATACTTGTTGTGGTCAATAGTGTGGAAGCTCGTTAGGATTTATATCCTAGGGGATTTTATTATCCCTAGAAAGATCATGTAAGGTCTGTATGGATGGTCTGTCGAAGTGCCCACTATTGTTTTTTTTGTTGCTACTTTTGATGCTCTTGTCTCATTCTATTTCCATTGATGTTCTTGTTCCAACTTTGTGATGTTGATGTTGTTGTTCCAACTTCGTGCTATTGATGTTGATGTTCCATATTCATGTTTTTTATGATGATGATGTTACTCCAGCTCCGTGTTGCATATTATGATGATGATCAGTTTCTAGTGATGTTGATGATGAGAAAAACTTATGATGATTAATATATATGAAATATAGTGTTCCAGATGTTGATGACGATGTCTCCTCCTCTTGGTTTTGTATTGATTCTAGACATTTATTATTGATGTTGTCAGTAGAATATCCTTCTTGTTAAGGGGGAGTGTTGAAATATTGTAACTTCGAAGATTATTCTACCTAAGAGGGAGTGTTGGATAATATTACTATATTGTATTTACTAATTAGGCTATATTGTTCCTTTGTAAAATTTGACCCTTTTGTTCCTTGACAATTAAATGTAAATTAAAGGGGTAAAGTGGCAGGTCGTCCCAGACCCAATTAAGGGAGGTCGGACTACTATTTATAAAGGAGGCTATAACCTCATTTGCACACTCACTCATGTGCTCTGCAACAAGAGAAAAAAGTGCACAAGCCTTGGAGAAGTAGCTGCTACAACTGGGGGTGATGTCAAGGAGGGTTTTGGTCTATCTCTTGGTATCTTTTGGTTAAGTGATGCGCTACTCTTTCCTAGTGAATGAGTAGAATAGTATATTCTACTTTGTTTTTGGTCTATCTATATTGAGGAAGTTTTTGTTGGTTTTTTTTCCCCATGAGGGTTTCCCAAGATAATTTGTGTGTCTATTGTTTCTGTGATTTCCTCTCTTTCAATGATATTATTCATGCAACTCATGTGCTAAATAATTATAATAATAAAGAATAATTGTAATTGCTAGTTATATAAGTAAAAATTCAACAATGCACACCATAACATACATCAAGCTACCAAATTTTGATGAATAAGGGACCCTTGACATGTATTCTATCTTCTCATGTGTCTTGGGACAAATTTCCTTTGTTAGACTGAAATGGGTGGATAAAGGTGTACTAATTGGTTTTTCATTCTTCATTATAAACCTCTCCAACACCTTATTTATGTACTCACCCTGAGATAGTGTCAATTTTCTATTTTTCATATCTCTTGTTATTCTCATACCAAGGATTTTCTTTGCAACACCTAAATCCTTCATCACAAATGAATTAGATAATTTCATTTTGAGCACATTTATATCCTGCATATTAGACCCTACAACAAGCATGTCATCTACATACAATAACAAGATAATATATCTTCAATTTTCTAGCCTCTTAAAATAAACACAGTGATTATAATGACATCTATTATAACCTTCTATCATAAACATGTCAAACTTCAAATACCATTGCCTTGGAGCTTGCTTTAGGACATACAAGCTCTTTCTATAGGCCATACAAGCTATTGTTCAACATGCATACTAAATTCTCCTTTCCTTTGACCTCATACCCCTGTGGTTGTTGCTTATAATTTCTTCCTCCAAATCCCCGTGGAGAAAAGTTGTTTTTACATCTAACTATTCAAGATGAAAATATTCTACTATCACAAGACATAAAATATTCCTAATTGAATTCATTTTAACAACAGGAGAAAATATTTTATCAATATTTATACCTTTCTTCTATACAATCCCCTTTACAACAAATTTGGCTTTGTACCATTTTTTTCCTCCATCGTCTTCCTTCAACCTGTAAACCCATTTATTATACAATGCTCTTTTTCCTTCAGGCAACTAAACCAAGTCCCAAGTCTTGTTATTTACCAAGGAATATATTTCCTCTTTCATTTCTTGCTCCCACTTCTTTTTAGTGTCTACCTGCATTGCCTCTTCATAACTTTCGGGTTCACCAAATTCAGTCAGTAGTAAATAATACAATGAAGGAGAGTATCATTTAGGGTGTCTACTTAACGTAGTAGATCTTCTAAAAACACTTGCAGGATTTTGAGGTACCTATTTCTCTTGTTGTTGTACATTTTGATTTTCTAGTACGTTTGGAAATTCTTTTTCAGTGATCTCATCAAGCACTGTGTATTTTGGTTTTTCTTTTTCCTGTTTTTTTCCCTGCAATTGATCTTTGTACATGACCTTCTCATTGAATATGACATCTCTACTTCTAATGATTTTTTTATTTTCATAATCTCATACGCGATAACCAAAATCATTAACACTGTATCCAATAAAGGTACACTTATTGGATTTTTCTTCAAGATTTGTTCTATTTTCTTTATCAATATGGACAAATGCTTCACAACCGAAAGTCTTCAGAAATGAATAGTTTACCTTTTTACCGATCCATTCCTCCTCTAGAATTTCACCATCCAAAGATATTGAAGGTCCTCTGTTTATTAAGTAAACGACATTATTTACAGAATCTTCCCAAAATTGTAAGGGAAAACCTGCATGCAATCTCATACTCCTTGCATGCTCCATGATTGTCCTGTTCATCCTTTCTAACACACCATTTTCTTATAACGTTCCTGGAAGTGTCTTCTCTCTATGAATCCCATGGTATGAATAGTAATCATCAAAATCCTTGTTGCAATATTCACCCCCATTGTTTGATCTGAGACATTTCAACTTTTTTCCTATCTCATTCTCAACCAAATCTTTTCATTTCTTAAAAGTGTCAAAAACATCATATTTTTGTCGAATGCAATAAACCCAAGTTTTTCTAGTTACATCATCAATAAAAGTAACATAACAACGAGATCCACCAAGAGATGGTACCTAAGTTGGTCCCCATACATATGTATGCACAAGCTCTAACCTTTCACTCTTGTTTTCCTTCCCAACTATGATAAATCTGACTCTTATGTTTTCCATAAACACAATGCTCGTAGAAATCCAAATCAATTTTTTTAAGATCTAGCAACAAATTTATTTTGTGAAGTATCTGCATCCCCTTCTCACTCATGTGTCCAAGCCTATGATGCCAAAGTGTTGTATCCACTCATGTAGAATCTAAAGAGATATAATATTCAGTATTACCAGTACATAAATACAATGTACCTACCTTCTCTCATTTTACTATCAACGATGATCATTTGGTGACCTTCTACGCCTTATCTTTAAATGTAGATATACAACCTTCACTTTCCAAATACCCTATTGAAATTTGACTTTTCCTTAGATCTAGAGCATGTCTTACCCCTTTCAACAACCATTGGTTTCCATTCTTTTTATTTATTTGTACCTTGCCCGTTCCAACAATTTTTCATGGTGCATCATCACCCAAATGAACATGTCCAAAATATCCTTGAGCATAATCTTGAAAATGTTTCCTATAGGGTGGGCATGAAATGAAGCCCCTGAATCTACTACCCAAGAATCAGAAATATTATCTATAGAAAAAATCAAAGCATCTTGTAACACATCACCTATTACATTTGCTTCATGATTTTTTTCTTGTTGTCCATCTCTTTGTTTCTTTGGAGCTCTACAATGTTTATTCATATGTCCTCATTTCTTCCCATAATTACAACACTCTATCTTTCCTATTCTGGATTTGGATATGTCCTTCCTAAATTCTCGTGGTTCCATGAGCCCTTTCCTCTATCCTTTTTTCTTCTCTTGTTCCCCACAGTCAACACATTACCTGATGTATCACATGTGCTTTTTCGTCGCATTTCCTTGCTAAGGATAACACCAACAACATCATCAAATTTCAAAGTTTTTGAACCAGATATAGAGTTACTTATATCCGTGACCAAGTCGTTCCAACTTTCTGGAAATGGGCACAATATTAGAAGAGCCCTAACCTCATCATCAAAATCCACTTTTACATCACTTAGTTGATTAGTAATCATATTAAATTCTTTTAAATGATCAGTGAAAGACCCACCTTCTTCCATATTCATATTAAATAATCGTTCATTATAAATACCTTATTGGATGCTGAGGTTTTTTCATACAGTTTATCCAATGCATCCATCAGATCCTTCGTTGTCTTTTATTTTGAAATATTGAAACCAACGATGCTACCAAGCTCAGCCATATCATTCCCAGTGCCTTTCTATCAAGAACCTCCCATTCTCCATCCTTCATGGCCATCTACTTCTTTTCCATTCTTCGCATTGGTAGGAATAGATCCTTTTGATATAAATAATCTTCCATTTTCATCTTCCATAGCTGGTAGTTTTGGCCATTAAATTTCTCAACCTTAAACCTTCACCCTTCCACCATTGCTCCTACTCGATCTAGGAAACCTCTTTTCCTATGAGTTACCTTTCACCTTGATACCAGTTATTATAAAAATAGGATCGCGGAACAATAAAATAAAACAAATGCGTAAATAAACACATAACATACACAATAAAATAGAGACGCAAATATATGTGGTTCACCCAGTGTGGGCTACATCCACTAGAGAAATTTCTAGGTCCTTCCTTTTTATTATCTAGCAAAATGAAGGGATACAACCTACAACACACTCGTTGTAACTTCCTCTTCTTTATCTCACAGTCTCCTCTCTCAGAATACAATATTCACAATAATACATAGCCGCAATAAAATTCCCTCATAAAAGAGGGTTTCCTTCTAGGGAAAAACACCCTAACATAACTTTTATCATCAGATCTACGACCTTATAATGAATGGTCCAGATTGACTATGACATTACAATATTTGAATTGAAAAAAAATGAAAAATTTGGCCCCCTCATGGCCGGGGGAGGCATGAATTGTGTATCTTGTAGTTTCTTTGACCTACATATGAATTAGGAAGATAATCAGGCTCCACAACCAACATATTCAATTACTATCGACCCGAAATCAAGATTCTCCAATTTGAATTCATTACCATGAAGAAATGGTTTTGTGCAAATCTGGTTTCACTACTCAATTTAATTGGTTTTTGTGCCAAGGATAATTCCCAATAACATTGTCAGAAAACTATATTCTACATCAAATGTTCAAACCCAACAAGTGATAATCACCCATTTTGCCATTCATTACATTCAGTGAAGGAAATAAACAAGATACACGGTGCTTTGTTCTTACCATTTCCATTTCCATTTCAATCACGTCATCGCTAACTACGTTTTCTCATTCGATTGTGTGTAGGTACAAATAAGCAGGTACCTATCATACCTATCATCCTCGAGTGAGGGAATTTCTTGAGGGAGGGGGGAAAGTGTTACGACGTCCAACACATCTAAAAGAGAAAGGTCAACTAGAGGTGAAAAGGTCAGAAAAAAATTGTGTAGGCGCATAGAATTATTTCTTACTAAGGAGGTTCATGTTCATATGACAATGAGAGAATAGGTGACGTCGAGGTTCCTTTGAGGTACAAACATCTATTGATACCATGGGTACCCGATGAACTTCCTTAGTTGTACATTGACTTATGTGTCAATGAGAGGATTTATCACATTGCTCCATCGTCCATACAAGGTCTGGGCCTATTTTCTATGGATGGCATAAAGGTGAAAGATGGAGGACTTGTTGAGTTGATGGAGTATGTCGAACCATGCTACAACTATGGATATTGGTTGAGTTTGATCTGATATATGCCAAGTATGCATAGATATGTAGTCACTACAAATTACATACAACTAAAAGACAACAATCACAATAAAGGAGTGACGATGTATATTGATGGAAGGCCAAAGGCGTCAGGAAATATTGAAGGGGATATTAATTGTACAAGACCAGGGACAACAAGAAAGAAACCCAACTGTATATTTGAGGGGCATAAGGAAATCAAATATTTGTATGTGCAGTGAAAACAATATCTACAGGGGAATATTTGTTGATTGATTATGATTTGAATCGAATCGATGGAAGCACTGCTATTATGGGGGTAAACATGTTCTACCAATATATCAAACCTGTAATTAATGTTTTCCTTTTTATATCTGAAACATAAATTTGAATATCTCATGCTTCATATATTATTGTCTTATAACATTATAAATTGTCATACATCTTATAATGTGGCAGGGTGATCATGGAAAGGCACTGGCTAGCTCTGAGCAGGTATAACAATGAATTTCATATCAATTAATTCTTAGAATAATTTAATTAACATGTTTATTTATTGATGTAGACGAGCATATCGTCGAAGAAGGATGATTTTTTGAATGAAATATATTATTTTGTCAACACGGTGAAAATAATTAAAAAGGCCTTGAAAAAGGCAAATATGTTATAACCCTAATTTGCACCAAACATGCTTACCTGGCATCAGGACATCTCATTTTCCATTTTTTCCAAGCCACTACTGAACAACTTCTTAAAAACACCCTTTTTGAAGGCACACACACCCTGCTCCACTATTTCACATGTGTATACGCTAGATGATCCACTACAGCCTGCGTATACCTACAAAAGCATGAAAAATAGAAAGTTGCAGAAGAAATACAAATTTTTGGGTAGGTTTCCTAAAACCGTTTGACCACCTACATCCATTCATTCAACCAAATACCTAGCCCTTTTCATCCTATAAAAGAAGGGGTAGGGGTCCCATTTGGAGAGAGGAAAATAATTGTAAAGAAACTCTACCCGATTTTGCATTCCCTTCGCCCCAACCTTTTGCAACAATTGTGTGAAGAGAACCATATACAAAAGTAGTTGGAGCATAGTTGAAGAGGATCCCAAGACCAGATTCGAGGAGCACTGGCCGATCTCACTATTGTAAGTTACTCTTGTGAGATTAATAAAAGAAGTACTTTTCCCGTCCCACCGTATGAGGTTTTTAATACTGATTATATTTTGATAGAATCTCTAACCCATTAGTTCATAGATTATATGCATGTTTGGAGTTCTCTGTTTGTCTGTTTGTGAATGCAGGTCAGCTTTGGGAGTATATTTGCAGTTAAGGAGCGACCGAACATTAAAGTATCAACACCAAACATGGAAACTAAGGTACAATAACTTGATCTTTTTAACCTTTTATTTACATATGAATAATGGGGTTTATTATTGGGATGATGGTAAGAAGTAGGAGAATTTAGGTCATTTATGCATGCATTATAGAACCCTTAATTCTAGTCCATAGGGGGGATTTCCCACTCACAAAAAAATTGGTGACCATTCTGGGGAGATCTCTAGGGTTTTTGGGGATACTTTTTGGGTGTTTTAAATTGGTTGTATTACCTTTTTTCTGAGTTTTTGCAAGAGTATGAGCTAGTAGGGATTCTGGTCTTCCATACCAGTACTCTCTTATTTCTTCTCTTGACTATTTTTTTCTTTTCCGAGAAGCTACAGAGGCATACGCATCCTGTAGAAGGCCTACACGCGTATATATGCACCCTGACTTCACACAGCCCGTGTACATACGCTGGTTGTTGAAAGATCAGTAGCGTGTCTGAGTCCAGAATTTTATTTTTTTAAAGAGAGGCAGTCATCCTCTTCCTTGTCAGAAGTGATCCTTCTCAGGGGTTTTCTGGATCTAGTTCTGGTCTCTGTTTTTGCAGTCTGTAGCCTAGGTATAACCTCATATTAGCTTGGTTTTAACAAAGTCTCCTTGCATCTTTTTCTGTCAAAGTAAGTTTCTCTGTCTTCAAGGGATTTTGGTTCTCAGTACTAGTACTCCTTGCCAGTTCTTGATTGCTTGTTTTTCAACTTTTGAGGAGTTGTAGAGGTGCACACGACCTATAGTCGACCTGGACATGTGCACATATGCCCTAACCTTGCACAACCCGCGTACATCCACTGGTTGTTGAACTGTCAGTAGCGTACCTGTTGAGAAATTATTTTTTTAGAAGAGGCAGTCATCCTCTTCCTTGTCAGGGGTCACACCTCTCAAGGATTTTATTGACCTAGTCAGGGTCTCTATCATAGCAGTATGTAGCTTAGGTTTGATTACATCATAGCTTTCTTTTTCATTAAAATTTTTCCTCTTTTTTTTTGTAACAGGGTTTTTAGACAAGTTTGAGAGTCTACTTCATCAGCTTGTGTGTTATTTTCAGTAACTCTTTTCCATCTGCGCTTAGGCTAGAAGTCATTTCTTGGTCTTTACTTGTCATCATTTTTCCTTTTTTTCTTTTTAAGAATTAAACAATAAAAAACAAATCTTTTATTTCTTGGTTTGGGTAAGTAGTTGGTTGTTTTCATTAATCATTAGAAAAAAGATTGCTTTCGTAAGTTATTGGCTGATTGAATTAGGAAAATAAGTAGCTCGTAGTCGAGTGAAATCTTGTTTTGGTTTTTCTGTTAAAATATCTTAGAAAAAAAGTTTGAAAAGTTGGTTAAAGAATTTGAATGTGAAAATTTGAATTTGTGAAGAAGTAATTTGTTTCCAGTCTCATTGTATGCTCTTCTCTTTCATCTCTAAAAAACACCATTGGTTTCACTTTCGTTCCCTTTGACTTAAGACAGCCACTAAAATTAACGATTAATTAAAATCAACTAGACTTTATGTTTTTAGGGTCCATCAACTAGTCTAGGCTAGAGCCTTGATTTAGGATTGGAGAGGAAACTCTTCAAGGCTGCAAAAACAAACATAAGAGTCTGTGCTAGGGAGTTTTAAAAGTCCAGTATCGTGAAAGTTATCTGGGACCCCCCTATAACACAAGGGAAAAACATGAGGTTCCATGCAGAAAGGTAGCAGAGATAACCCATCCAAAGTCGGACCAAGCGTAGTGGGGAATGCATATAGGGGGCTTATCTTGGGATTTCATTGATTGCATTTTCCACGGAGCTTTGTGGGTCTTGAATCCGTTCGAGGTCCTCAGTCATCTTCCGGGACACTTTCTTTTGATACCCTTGATAGGATTTGGGCTTGATACCCTTCTCATTGCGGTCCACCCGACTGTCGACTGTACCTTCCTGGTGATTGTTTGTGCGCTGGCAACCTAGTTTCCTATCATTCTAGTGACTTACACAGGTGACTGCGGGGGTATACCACAATACCTAAGACAGACATCGGGCCACGCTTTACAGAGTATATCTGGAGGGTGATTCTGTATTCGAGTTTCACTTGCACAGGTAAGTTTCTCTAGTGTTGGTTGTTGTAACTGTTCTTCCAACTAGCTAGTGACTGCTTGTTTTATCTCATAGGTACTTTTTCTAGTGCGTGCTGGTTTTCAAACGATTATAGATATCCCTAGTGTGTCTTTGATATTCTCACATAGTGGAGGATCAGGATTCCACCAGTTGCGAAGGCTTTTGGGCCTGCCACTGGTCTCCTAACTAATCGATTCTAACTGTGCCTGACCCATCTTCGAGAGAAGAACAATTGATTCCGGAGGAGCCAACCATTTCAGACCTTGGAGTGGAAGGTCTTGGTCCATACGAACCTCCAAACATTGATCTATCAACGGTCGTTGTCATATAGGTTTATCCTTACGAGCGCTCAATAGTGTCTCAAGCATGAATGGAACCAAACATTGCTACTTCTTCTGGGAATACTCATATTCCCTCCATGACTGTCACTACAAGGAGTGTTCCTCCTCCTAACCAACCATCGCCAGTCCGAGCCACTATGGTCTCAAATGCTTCTACCTCAGGAAGCAGTATGATTCTATATATGGTGGAAATCACCGCCCCATTTATCCAGAGTGTGATAGGCCCTCCGTTCTATATGGGATTCCTGGCTCCGGTATGAGTATTGTACTTTCCTTCTCCAATCTACAAAATTTAGGTCTAGGGGCAGGGAGTTCCAATGCTCCTCTACAAGGATCTATGGGGGGCACTTCAGCTCCCTTTATCACTTTCCCTTACGTCGGGGGTCATATACCTCCTTTGTCCCCTTCGCTCGGTAGTGTTTATCAACACTCTGTTGGGCCAAACATAAACTCGTTTGGAGCAAGTAGTCAAGCACTCCCTTCTTATAACATGTCGGTTGGTTTGACACCATTCTCTTTGATCGGTGCATTTGGTCACAACACTTTCTCTTAAACTTTCGTCTCGGCCAGGGGAAACCAAGGTTATGGACAACAACATCCTATACAGGGTACTATTCCTGCACAGGGGGCACACTTAGGAATTCCTTCCTCACAAGGACCTTGGAATCCATGACAGGGACCAGTTCCCTTGTCAGGGATGTCAATCGGGAGAAAACCTTTCCATACCCAATGGAATCTTGGGAAAGGCTCAACACCTATGCCCGTCGGATCGGCAGGGGGAAACCCTTACCAAAATCCTTGTAATGTGATGCATGCCCATCCCTTTATGTCCTATTACGGGAATCGGCCAATTACATCTCAACAAGCGCATAATCTGTACGCTAGTCACAACCATGTTTATTACCAGAGCCTTGACCAACAACCTAACTTTTCCTGGCAACCTAGTGCCAACCAAAATCCAAACTCCTTTTTCCCTAGTTACAATACACAACCCAAACTACCATTTCTGGAAACCCTACATTTGCCAGACTTGATAAGGTTATTAAACGACCCCATCTGTCATGATCTGAGTTGGCCTCCTATGCCAACCAAGCTTCCTTCAGAAATTCCAAAGTTTGAAGCCAAGCCTAATGAATATCCTAGTGATCACATGACTACCTTCCACTTATGGTGCCTGTCCAAATATTTGAGAGATGACTCCTTCTCGTTGCGATTGTTTCAACGCACTCTCATAGGGAGTGCTGCGAAATGGTACATCGAGCTCTACCGCTCACGATACTCTTCCTTCGGCGAATTGGAAATGGATTTATTAAACCATTTCCAATTACCTGTGAGATACGACACCGACATTGAATTGTTGGCCAACTTCGAACAGACAAAAGCGACCCATATATTGGATCACATTCGAGAATGGAGACGCTAAAATAGATTGATAAAAGTGACAGTCCCACCAACATTCCTGCTAGAGTTTTTCCTTAAGTCTTAATACCCCAATTATCTAAAGACGTTGCAACATTCGGGGTGTTTTTCGAGGAAGATGCGATAATGAGATCCCAAAAACTAGAGCCGATTTACTCTCAGTCTGGTTTAATCTATGAAATTTTGTCAAATGCACCAAGGTCAATACTTGAAAATACCAAACAGAGGTCTAGACCACATGCCGATGACATTATTGGTTTAGCAAAAATGAAGCCCGTTGATCCATTGTCAAATCAATTGCAACAATTGTCAATATAGCAGACAATGTCTATCCAGACCATCGGTGTGGGTGTTCCCCCTACCCAAAATTCGGATGTACACAATGTGCAAACAACAAACCCAAAGTCTACCCAACAGCCTAACGGAAAGAAGAAACAATGAAAGAAGGGTAAGGGGGACAAGAAACCCATCGATAATGTTGGCAGGGGTGACACTGAAAAGAAGAAGTCGAAGTATCCTTGTAATCTTTGCAAGGAGGACCACCCGACACATCAGTGCCCTCAGCTTGCGGAGGCCCAAAAGTTATTGGCACAACAATAGCTTGTTGTGTTAACGAACCTGTTTCCACATGGGAAAAACCTAACCCAACCCTCTTCGAGCACCGAGGGGGGAAGTCATGGATCCCCCCGTCTTCGAGTAACCCTTCATCCACGAATGTATACATGATGAAAGGTAACGTTGACATAGCAACTAGGACATGCGACTATGAAATGCCAAGCACCTATGAGAAGAGTAAATAAGTTGAAAACCCACCTCTTCCTCTCCAGATTGAGAAGACATTTGGAGAAACAACGACATGCATCCCAAAAGGTGCATTCAAGAAAGATTCTCACAATCTGAATGTGAGGGCTGCCTAGAACTACTCTGTGGTGGAGGATTTGTCACAAACCCCTTGTGCAATGTCTGCTTTGGAAGTCCTCTAGAGTTTCCCTTCCCAGAGAAAGGATATGTTAGTTTCCTTAGGATCTGCTGAGACTTGTAATCTGAGAATGATCATGCTTGATACGACCGACTTAAAACCTCGTCTTCCTTACCACGTATCTTTTTAGATAGTAGTGGCTTACACCATGAAAAATTTTACCCAAAACATTTTCCACACAGTGGTTGATGAGGGTTCCTTGGCATGCGTGATGTATTTAGCATGTTGGAAGGCCATCGGCCAACCCGTTTTGTCTCCGTCACCTACTCTTCTTATGGATTTCGACGATCATTCTTTCCGACCACATGGGATTATCCCCTACTTCCCCCTGCAATTTGGGGGGAAAACTATGTGCATCGAAGTCGAAGTGGTCGATGTGTCTCTCGACTACAATCTCTTGTTAGGAAGGATTTGGACCTATGCTATGAAATCATTGGTCATGAAAAAATTTCGGGTCTTGTTGTTTCCACACGAGGGTCGGATCGTGACCATTGATCAGTTATCCTTCTCTTGTCCTGACCCTTCATCTGGAGTCTCCATGGTCCCGATGATTGATAACCCTCAACCCGGCATCATCAACGTAGGGGTTGGTTTGTTCCCACCTTTTATGGGTACTTTCAATAACCCGTCTCCGATCGACAATGTATATTTCATGTCGGTTGTCCCCGACCAGCCTCGGGGTGAAATTTTTTAACTCTCGTCGTTTCGCACAATGTACTTCAATTATCCATGGAATCTTCCTTCCCCATCAGCTATGTTGGAAGGGATAGAGCACCATGGCATGTCCATGCCTCTGTAAATGACAGAAGTTGCATACTCGATTATTCAACAAGATTCCACCGACCCCGACCTGACTCTTGCACAAGAGTTAGATCCGGTGCTCGAGCCTATTTGGGCTCAAGGTTCCCTTGCTGATACAGATTCTTTAGACTTAGTCCTTCCCTCAAACGAGGTAATTATTGAGGCAATGACTAGTCCAGATAGACCCTGGGATGATCTTCATCATAGATCTTACTTCCTCCCAGAGTTAAGACGAACTGAAGCAAGAGAATTCACTCTAAATATCAATAGAGATAAATCTTGTCCTATCAATCCTTTGTAAATGCACGCAGTTTATGCCAAAGGAAATATGGAAACAATAGCTGAAACAATACCTATTGACATCTCCAGAACCCTAGGCATCATGGAGAATATCTTCGTCGGAGCAGACTGCTCCCCTGAGGAGATTCAAATCTACACGAATTTATTTAAAGAATTATGTGATGTGTTTTCCTGGTCTTACGAGGAAATTCTAGGCATAGATCGAAGAATCGTTGAACATGAAATCATGAATTATCCCGATATTAAGCCAATCTGATAGAAGCTTCATTCGGTCAATCCTAAGAAAGCAGCAACTATTAAGGTTGAAGGAGAGAAACTACTTAAAGTTGGTTTCATCTACCCCGTCCAATTGACTCAATGGATGTCAAATCCCGTGCCAGTCAATAAAAAATAGGGTACGATTCGCGTATGTATGGACTTCTGTGATCTGAACAAGGCCTGCCCAAAAGATAATTTCCCCATGCCATTTATTGACAAGATAGTCGATGAATGCATAGGTTGTGAAGCCTTTTCTTTCATGGATGGTTTTTCAGGATACAATCAAATATAGATCAAACCCGAAGACCAACATAAAACTGTTTTCATTTGTCTGTGGGGTACATTTTCTTATCGGAAGATGCCTTTTAGTCTGAAAAATGTTGGAGCTATGTTTCAACGGGCCATGTCTTTTGCTTTCTACGACCTCAAACACATAGTCGATGCTTATCTCGATGATTTAGCGTCATGATCTCGCAAGATAGTTGATCATCTGGCATACCTCTGACTTATCCTTGAACGATGTCGCTACTACCGAATCCACTTGAATCCAAACAAGCACAATTTTTGTGTCACATCGGGTCGTCTACTAGGTTTCATAGTTTCAACAACAGGGATCATGGTCGATCCTCTAAATCTTAAGGCAATAGTTCAGTTGCCTCCATCGTGCACCATCCCTCCGCTTCAAAGTTTGCAAGGAAAAAAAAACTTTTTACGACGTTTCATCGCAAACTATGTCGAGATCACAAAGGGTTTTATGCGTTTATTGAAGAAGGACGTTCCTTTTCAATGGGGCGAAGCCGCTCAATGCTCTTTCGCAGCATTGAAATGCGCCCTCACATCTACCCCTCTGCTTCGGCCACCCAATTATAATAAAGACTTCTTATTTTACTTGGTCGTTGCGGAGTTGACCATCTATATTGTCATAGTTCAGGAGAATGATTTTCTCTCAGAATACGTGATTTATTACCTGAGCTGAGGCCTAGTTGGACCGGAACTCAATTATTCCCACATTGAAAAACTTGCGTTGGCAGCAGTCCATGCTGTCCAACGATTCTGTCATTACATTTTGTTTCAAAAGACCATTGTCATTGTTGTTGTGAATCCATTTCAATATGTATTGACACGACGCGTCATCGGTGGAAAGATCAGTAGATGGATTGTTGTCCTCCAGGAGTTCAACTTGGATTTCATTTCGGAAAAATCCAAAAAGTCGTTGGTCTTCACGGAAATCATATCGAAACTTCCGGTCGAATCAGGTGATGTTATACTCGACGAGTTTCCTATCGAAGGAGACATGTTTTTTATCTCTTCTTTCAACCCCTAGTATGGAGATGTGCTTGTCTATCTCCAGAATTTGAAGTTCCCTGCCTCTGCTTCTCATGATGAGAGTTTTCATATACGCCATCAGGTCAAGAAATATCTCATACTTGAGGACACTTTGTATCGTCGAGGTGTCGACTGCATCCTTCGTCGATGTCTCACTCATGAAGAAGCGGAAATCGTGCTTAACGATTGCCACACTAGAGCATGTGGCGGTCATTTGTCTGAGTTGGAAACAACCCAAAATATTCTATGAGTCAGTTACTTATGGATGAAATTAATTAAATATTGTGTTGAATGGGTCAAGAAGTGCCACCCGTGTCAGATCTTCTCTCGGAATATGAGGGCACACTCCGCTCCCATGTTTCCTGTTATTACTGTTGGTCCCTTCAATAAATGGGGGATTGATTACACTACATGCAACCCCCCGTCAGCAAGGGGGCACCGCTATATCATCATAGCAGTATACCACTTCACCAAGTGGGTCAATGCTATGCCAACATTCAAATATGACGGGGAGACAACAACTCTCTTTTTGTTCAACCGGATAATAGCAAGGTTTGATGTCCCGAGAGAGATTATCACTGACCATGGAAGTCACTTTCAAAAAAAAATGATGACTGAGTTAACATCAAATCTTGGGTTGTAGCAAGAACATTCATCACCCTAATACCCACAAGTGAATGGTCAGGTGGAAGCTGTAAATAAATCTCTTAAGACCATTCTACAGCAAAGGATCAATTCGACCAAGTCAAATTGGCATTTGATGTTATACTCGGCATTATGGGCTTACCGAATGTCTATTAAGATTGCAACTAGTTTCTCACCTTTTCAACTCATTTATGGGTTGGAAGCAGTCTTTCCCATAGAGTGCCAAATCCCATCTTTAAAATTTGTAGTACAATTATTGCCAGACGCTTCACCACTTGAAGAGTTTTTACTATACCTCGAGCATCTCAATGAGAAGCGTCATGATGTGGCCTTGTCTAATGAGGCTCACAAGTAAAATGTCAAGTGTCAGTATGATCGGTCCATTCGTCTGCGGATTTTTTCTGAAGGTGACCTTGTCCTAGTCTATGACCAAGATAAGGACCCCCTGGGGGCAGGCAAGTTCAAACCCATGTGGTTCGGACCTTTCATCGTAAAAGAAGTAATACAGAAGGGCGCTTATCATCTGGTGTACTTTGAGGGAAATGTTTTAGCAGAGCCTAGAAATGGGCTCTACCTCAAGAAGTATTACTCATAGGTGGATCGCCTTGGGTGACGTTTTGTAACATATGTATAGTCTTTGTACTATTACTTTTAGTTTTTTCTTTTAGTTTTATGGACGTGTCATTTTTTATGTTATATTTTTCACTATGGAAGGTGTCAAGTGAATCAGAGGTGTTTGTTGGGTTAGCGGATGGCGCTAGCCGACACACTCGGAGGATTGCTTCCACATCTTGGGTGATTTTTACACCTCAGGGCCAATTTCTATCTTCAGGAGGTATCTGTTTAGGCGACACCACAAATAATTTCATCGAATACAATGCAGTTCTTGAGTTTCTTCATGACACTTTGTCGCTTGGTATCTCTCACCTCTGGGTCTATTTAGATACTTAGTTGGTTGTGTCTCAGTTAAACGGAGTTTACCACGTTCATGATCCTACTCTACACCGATGGTTCCTTAGGGTACATCTCTTAGAACAAAGCTTTGATTACATTATGTATATCCATGTTCCTAGGAGATTAAATCAAGTTACAGATACTCTAGCTAATCATATATTAGATTGGCATATTGCACACATGTAAGAAAAACACACACACACACACGTAAATACATTCAAAAATAAATGCAATCCATAAAACACAAAAAGATGTAAATACACATATATATATCGCAAAGTGTCAAAGTACATAAGCGAGCGCGAGTGCCTCAAAAAATATGTGTTTAGTAAAGAGTCATGGGGCTTATGCCCTCAAAAATATACAAAAGGTTCCCTCGGCATAAGAAGTCTAGTCTAAGCTAAGGGTGGGGCCTGTGGGCCCTGTCATAGTGAACAACGGTGTTAGCCAAAAGATGAAAAAGATGGACCCAGGTCTGTGGTACCCCAACAATGTGAGTCTGCACGGACGGTGGGAGATCCTCGATCTCTGCCATGGGGATTGTCCAAGTTAGCACGGTGAGGTTTCACTCTACCCGTCTCAATACTCTCTCAGCCTCTCTGGATGGATTTCCCTCTACTGTTGTTGGTCCACCGACCGAAGCTGGTCCTACCTCTGGTCGAGGACACCGCCTAGTTGTCGAAAATTCCACTGGATGCACTGGCCCCACGTCTGCACATATATATATGTGCAGATACTCTGGTATACAAAAAAAGATGATATATAAGACAAAAAAAATTAATTAATTAACTTCAGAAAAAAAAAAAAAAACAAACTTACCCATTTCTCCTTGCTCCTCTCGGGTAGGTACCAACATCTCAAGATCTCTAGAGAAGTTGATCTCGGCATAGGGGTAGTCCTCTATGGCCGGAATCTGTCATGCCCACCAAGAAAAAAAATCATCATCGAAGGCCTCAATAGTCATTCCTCCCCCCTTTCATGGAAACAATGCCACCCATATGCATAGCGCGGGGTGAGAGGCTTGGTGCCCTCGTATCGTCTCTCTAGGACTGAAACTAGGCACTCTCAAAGAAAAATAAAGCATAAAGAATAGTCCCAAACCCAAAGTTTATGTGTCTCCAAATTCAACACTATGTTAGTTTCCTCTTCATACAGTCCAATAATGTGGTGATCTAGTCAAAATATTGTGCATTTAAGCACTGAACCCCACAATTCATGTGTGCTCGGGAAGCCTAATGCAAAGATGTAGAACCAGTAATCCGCCCAATGAGAAACACTATCACTTTCAATGATAAGTTTGAAATATTGCTTATCGACACCTGTGTGCCCATTTTGTTTGTGTCGGATTCACAATGGAGTCCAATCAACTCCGATATGTTGTGAGGCTTGGAGGGAAAAGTGAGAAAATTGACTGGTTCCCCTCTCCTTGAGAGGCCAGTCAGAAAGTAGATATATTTGGTCGTTGGATTCAACGACTGTCCCTCAAGCATGAAGGCCTCCGCGTCAGGATGCCAATAATCAACCAAGGCATTCAGTAGCCTAGGTTGTGCCCTCATGAAAGGACAATGGAAAAAATTTAACAAACCACATTGCAACAATTCGGCAAGAGCATCAAGGTCCTCGTCGACCAAAAGATCAATGTCCTCATGCTCTCTTTATCTCTCTCTAGTGAACATACATCTTGTAATAGACAAAGTTCAGGAGGGTTAAATCTTGCATCTTTTAAAAACAATTTCCACAAAATGCAGGGTACACGTGGGTTGTAGTGTGCGCAGTCCTGTGTGCATGTGTGAAGTTTTTCTCCTGCTCGCGTGCACACGTAGGATGTCATAGGACAGCCTATGTATACGTAGGGCCGACCTTTTTAAAGGTCGACACCCCTCCAAAAAAAAAAATTAAATGCATAAAAGAAAAATTGAATTGCAAGAGGGGTTAGTATATACTTACTTGGTCCAAGTGGAAGTTCGTTTCGTCCACTGAGGCTCCCAGAATAAACTCTTTTCACAAAGGGGTATTTTTGGATTTTAGTCAATTTCCCAATTAGCAATGGTGATAATGAGCTACCAACTTCTATTTATAGACTTTTTGGCCACTTTTTTTCATTTTTTGGACCCCTTTGTCATTTTTTCTAATCTGAAAATCATTTCATATGGTTCAAGAGTTTCTAAGGGAATGTTACAATAAGTGTTACTCTGGGTATTTGGAATTTTTTGGTGATTTGGGTCATTTAAAAGGTCTTTTGGTGAAAAGTCATTTTTTCAACTTTGTGCATGTTAGATAGATTTCCACTTCCACTGGTTGCACCTCGTTGTCTTTTTCACTTTTCCATAGGATCAATCCCACTGAATTGCGATGTAGAACCCTCTTTTTTCTCTATAAGTTTCATAATTTGGTGGTAGAGCCTACCTGTACATGGGTTCCCTAGGTAGATCTTGGTTGCATTTTGGTGTCCATGCTGTCACTAATGACTATAGGCTGGGGAGTCCTTTTTAGTTTTGCCCAATTATGAGTATGAACCTCATTTTCATGATTCATTATCTCACTTGACCTCACCCTTAGGACTCCCAAAACACAACGGGTCTTTTTTTAATCCCTTTTCAGACCCTCTAAAAATGAAAAGATTGTCGAGCGATATTGTCAACCTTCATGCTCGCTAAAATGAAATTTGAAGGCATGTATGTCCAGTGGTAGTTTACCCCTTTTTCAGTCCAGATGGTAAACTGTACGAGCAAAGGTATACTCTAGGAGCCTTGGTTCTCTAGAAGAGTATTCTCAGGTAAAAGTTTAACCCTTTTTCGAGCATTAGAGACTAAATTTATCAAAAAGGAACCCCCACGGAGTCCATAGTTAATCTCTTTTCAGGCTCCCTAAAATTGAAAAGATCGTCGAGTGACCTTATTCCTTCACACTCGTTAAAATGGTCCAAAAGAACATTGCTGATGGAGTCCATAGTTAATCTCTTTTCAGACTCCTTAAAAATGAAAAGATTGTCGAGTGATCTCGTCTTTATCACACTCATTAAAATGGTTTTGAATAGACGTATTTTCGGTGCTAGTTTACCCCTTTTTTGAACCAACTAGACTACCTTCGAAAAAGGTACCCCAATGGAGTCTCCTTTTACATTTTTTCAGACTCTCTAAATATGAAAAACTATCGAGTTTACCTTCTCTGGGCTCATTAAAACCACATCGAAGGACATTACCATTGTGTCTTATTAATCGCATTTGCATACCTGCGTCTTTGGTCTAATGTTGGTTCCATGTTGCCCTCAACTGAACCATCTGAAGCATGCCTTATATGCAAGCCCTATAGCACTTTGCCTCTGCATCTTGACACCTTGGCCCATGGAGGATTTTTCCTGAGTGTCCTTTTCCTGCATATATCTTTTTTCTCTGAGCATCCATGTGTTCCTTGCGTTTGGAACTAGTATGTCTGCGACACTCGATCCTCCTTTGTAACATAGCATTCTTTTATTCTTTTTCAAGCTTTCCAAAATTATTGAAAAAGACAAAAAAATCAAATATACCCCAAAAAGAGGAAGGGAAAAGTATTTTCTTTTTGTTGGCAGCACAATGAGTCGCCCTTGGTCAAATCACATCCTTCCGTTTGTTCGTCAATATTTGGAATTTAACCTAACCTTAGGAAGTTGTTCTCGCTACATAGAGATGTGTCCTCTTTCGTTTGGTAATTCTTCCAAACATTTGGAGAGTTTGTGTTGCCTCCTACATCATAGACTTATGTCAAATGCCATGTTGCCTGAGTCTCATCTGTTTTCGTGCTATTGTCCAAGGGAAGTTTTTACCAAGCTTGAGTTGGCCCCTCTGCAGTTTGTCTCTTGCCCTCATGCCTAGCCATCCCGAAAGTCCAATCAAGTCTTTGTTCGAAATCAATGAAGCCCCCAGCCTGATCATCATGATCCTCTAGTCTGTTCCTGACAAGTTGTCGAAGACCTCTGGGTAGTGAAGCCATACACTCATATTACACTCATACCCGATTTGTGAATATTTTTTAGTTATTGCTCGAGCTCTAAAGGCCTCATCTCCAGCCATCAGGCCCTATTAGCTTCTAGAAGATGGATACTATACATGTATATCTTTTTTATTTCGAGATGTAGATCTGTTGTGTATTTATCGTGGCTACACTTTATATAGTTATATGACATGGATCTGCAGTGTATTTGATTGGAAGCCATGATTTTATTTCATCTCGAGCATGGGTATGCCCACCTCAGTGAGACAATTATTATTTTGCAGATGGCACCTCCCGAACTCTGGTCCCTGGGCTCACTTGTTTCGTATGTTAGTGAAGATTGATAATGTATTTTGGCCATCATATGCTCTTCTGACCTCACACATTAGGGGGGCATCTGTTATAACCATAATTTTCACCAGACATGCTTACCTAGCATCGAGCCATCTCATTTTCCATTTTTTCCAAGCCACTACTGAACAGCTTCTTAAAAACACCCTTTTTGAAGGCACACACACCCTACTCCACTACTGCATGTGTGTATACGCTATTTGATCCACTACAGCCTGCGTATACCTACAAAAGCATGAAAAATAGAAAGTTGCAGACGGAATACAAATTTTTAGGTATGTTTCCTAAAACCATTTGAACACCTACATCCAGTCATTAAACCAAATACCTAGCCCTTTTCAGCCTATAAAAAAAGGGGTAGGGGTCCAGAGAGGAAAATAATTGTAAAGAAACTCTACCCGATTTTGCATTCCCTTTTCCCCAACCTTTTGCAACCATTGTGTGAAGAGAATCATATACAAAAGTAGTTGGATCACAGTTGAAGAGGAGCCCAGGACCATATTTGAGGAGCAATGGTCGATCTCACTATTATAAGCTACTCTTGTGAGATTAATAAAAGAATTACTTTTCCCGTCCCACCATATGAGGTTTTTAATGTTTAATATTGATTATATTTTGATAGAATCTCTAACCCATTAGTTCATAGATTATATGCATGTTTGGAGTTCTTTGTTTGTCTATTTGTGAATGCAGGTCATCTTTGGGAGGAGATTTTTAGTCAAGGAGCGAACAAACGTTAAAGGATCGACATCAAACATAGAAACTAAGGTATAGTAACTTGATCTTTTTAACCTTATATTTATATAGGAATAATGGGGTTTATGATTGGGATGATGGTAAGAAGTAGGAGACTTTAGGTCATTTCTGCGTGAATTACAGAACCATTAATGATATTTCGTAGGGTGGATTTCCCACTCACAACAAAATATCGAATACATTGAATTGGCTAAGTCTAAGCCACTTACAGAGGAGGGAAAAAAAAGGATGGAAAATTTAAGACAAGATATAGAACAATTTTGGGTAAGCACAATTTAAAAAAAAAAGACTATTTCAAACATAAATAGATTTATGAAATTTTTGTATCTTACCATTATATGAGTAGTACTCTAACATTTTCTCTATATAGGCAATTTTCCATTCGTTGATTGGGGAACATCCAGGTCATGGGGACATTTTTGGTGGTAGTGATGCAAAAACCCCATAGCATCCTAGCGCGAGCCACATAACTGTGAGGCTATTTGGCTCTCCGTCTATGACTTAGAAGACAAACTCTTGGGGCCCATGAGATGCCCCCACCACACACGCTAGACCATGCTCATGAGGGTCTACAAGGTGAGTCTCATGAGGATATTGGTTCTTCATATTTATATCAGCATTATTATCCTGGGGAAACACATGTTCAAAGCTCGAGAACACTCTACAACCCCAAGTATGATCATCCTCTTTCCATTCCCAAGAGGGAATGGAAGAATATATAGGAGGATGCTATGGAGAGCGCATTGAGAAGTGAAGGGAATGTTGATGATTGCATCTATGTGAGACATTCTTAAGGACACAAACCTAAGAGAGAGCCCTTGAGAGGGGTCTGTGGTTCCTTTCTGAGACAGATATGGAACGTAGAGATGGCCTCCTCCTTACAGAGAGTTGAGAATAACTCCATATGATTCTCCTATGTAACACAATGAGAAAGGAGATATGTAGAGTTGGACATGCCTATGGCTGAGCACAAGGTGAACTTGTGAAATAACAAAGTGTTGGGTGCATCGTCATGAGACATAAATGAAGATGATTTATTAGCTTCCTCTAAGAAAAGAGTTTATGAGAAACTCCATTTGACTCTCATGTGTAATGCAGTGGGAAATAAGATATGTTGAGTGGATGTGCATGTGGATGAGCACAGGTGAATGTGATCCTAGTAGTTGAGCACTAGTGAGAATGGTTCTTCTGTGTAATGCAATGACCCAGAGATATGGACATCCCAATGGATGTGCCCCTAGTGGATGAGCACTAGTGGGTGTATGAGATCCCTTGCTATATTGTTCAAGAGTCAGACCTGCATGTAACCCTAATTGTAATGTAAAGGGTACAGGTCAGCCCCACCTTAATGTAATTGATAATTAATGTAAAATATAATTAATCTGGTTAATATTAATTATATTATGAGATAGAGAGGTTGGCCTTGTTGTGCCAATAGAAACTTATTTTGATAGGTCAAGTTGATGCAGGAACATCGTCAATGAGCACGCGTGTTAGGAAAACTCAACGCCTTGGAATCATTTCAGAATCTTAAACACTGGCGTTTACTGCGAATCTTTTGGAGCTGATTGAAAAAATGGAACATCAAACACTTGGAAGTTGAATGATCATGAGTGATCTGGGAGTTTTCACTCCTAGTCTTAAATGTAACTTAACTAAGGTAGAAGTTAGATTTTTTTTTCGAGTAGACGAGTAATTGGGGGGGACCCTAAGAACCCTCTAAGATAAATAGAGGTTTTGTACGCCAAAATGAGGCTGCTCCGAGTTAGTAGAAAAATTTCGAATTTTTAGTTGTTGTTTGATCTTAGTTGTAGCCATTTTTACTTTTGGAATGAATATAACAGAGGAAAGTTGATTCAAATGAATGTTGTCATTAATGTTTAAAATTATGTTATTTTATTTCACGAATGAATGAGTTGTGTTGTTAGGTATATGAAATTGTGAAATGTTTGTATAAGGTTCAATCATTTTCTCTTTGTTGAGCCATACAAGGTGTGCACACAGTCCGCAAGGAGTGCGTTGAGAGAGTTTGTTTCAACTCAAAATATCAGAAGAGGTAGCAGGAACTTCCCCTTTGCAAGGAGTGCAAAGTGACTAGTGTAAGGCGTGCACATTCATCCGCAAGAGCCCAACTCTTGTATAAGAATCTGTTGCAAGGAGTGCATAGACCCGAAATTTGACTAAGTGTCAAAGTAACTCTATAAAGAGTTAAATGGATAGAAGGAGGGAGAAAGATAAAGAGAGATAGCGAGATAAATCTTCAAAGGGAGGATAGTTCTAAACGTTTCACAAATCACCGACTAATATCCATCTAGGAGGGAGCGGGATTATTCCAGACAGTTGGATTTGGGTAAATCGCACGAGCGTTAAGTCTCTGCATGCACATGGAAGTGATGATTCGTTGAAGTCCTGAAGAGACCAGGGACCATCCATTGCCAAGAGGGACAGGTGGCGGAAGATCCATAACTATGTGTGAAAGTACTTTGGAAGTTTTGTGAGTAAGGAGAAAGTGAAATCGCCAAGGCCCAGAGAGTCGAAGCGCTGAATTGGATAGAAACTGTTTGATCAAATGGGAGACATGCGTTGTTAGATCGTGGACTCTAGGTGAAACACTCTGCGAGAAATAAAGTGTAGATGAGTTGAAACTACCAAAGGAAAAAGGCCAAAGTCCCGAAGTGAACGAGGACTGTTGACTTGAGGTGGACGCATGGAGTCAGATCTAGAACTTCGGGTACGAAATACCTCGGAGGAAATTAGAGAGTGAAGGCGTCGAAGCCCCGAAGTGAATCTCGATCGTTGATCGAGAAGGGTGTTAAGGACCATCGATCTAGTCTTGGTAGAAATTGTTGAAGCCCTGAAGCATACTAGAGTCGTTCATTTGAGGAGGACACGTGGTAGGAATTTGTGGACTCAGTGCAAAGAATCGAAGAAATTTGTAGCCGTCAATCTTTGGGAAACACATGTCAATAGATCGTGAACTACGAATAAAATAATTATGGGAGAGCGTGAAGGTTGAGAATTGAAATCGTCGAAGCCTGGAGTAACGACGCAGATCGTGACCGCTGATTTGAAAGGGCCACGCATCAATAGATCATGGAGATCTAAGAGGGCATGATCTAGAGAGAAGGAGATAGATCTCAACCGTTGATCAAGAGGTATGACCGAGATCAAAAGATCAATGGTCAATATTGTTTGTGGGGCCAGAAGGTGATCGAGCTCTAATTTTCTTAGAGCGGGCCGCAATTGAAACCATGGTATTGCAAAAGGGACATGTGTCGACTGATAGTGAATTACGGGGAGAAAAGTGGTGTGGTCTTAAACCACTTTTAGCCTCTCCACAATCACATGTTACATGAAGACATAGTTGAGGTCATATGAAGGAAAGGACATAGCAAGGGGGGGATAGCGACTATTAATTGAATTCATCGAAGAGGCCAGGAAAGAGCTCGCAGTTTTGACATAACCTGCACGAAGAGGAAAGGGGACCTGGATAGAATTATTATGGTCTAATAAAGTCACAAAGAGTCAATCCAACTCGTGGATTTGAACAATCCTAGACCGAGAGGTCAAGCATCCCTTAAGAGAGAAGGGGGTCTGCATCAAGTGGTATCAGAGCTGAATTTTTTCTTGCATACAACAGGAAAAGGAGAGGAGACAAAGGATATCAAAGGTGTACTCTGTGTGTGAGAGATAGTCAGCACAATTCCATCGAGGAGACAAGTGGAGCCACATTTGGCCAATCGCACAGTAGAAAGAGAAATGCGAGAGCTTTGTGCAAGATTAGATGTGATGGAGGCAGCGCATAGGAGGGCACCTGATGCTGGAGACATCAGTGATGAAGAGAGTGAGAAGTAGAAGTCGAAGAAGCTACAGGGTAAAATGTTTTCAAAAAACGCTTTCTGAGAGTAGTTGTTAGATTGGGAGCTAAAGCCAAGATAGAGGTCCCAATGTATGAAGGAAATTTGGATGTTGAAGAGATGTTGGATTGGATAAGATCCATGGACAAATATTTTGACTATGAAGATGTCAATGAGGAGAAAAGGGTGAGACATGTTTCCACCAGGCTAAAAGGACATGCAGCACTGTGGTGGGATGAACTGCAGGCTAAGAGGAGAAGCAAGGGAAAACATAATATAAAGAATTGGGACAGAATGGTAGCCAAGTTGAAGGCTAAATGCATGCCCAAAGATTATCAGATCAATCTGTTCAGGAAGATGCAGAACTTGAGACTGAAGGGTATGACAGTTAAAGAGTATACAGAGGAGTTCTACAAGATAAACATCAAAACTAGACAAAGATAGAAGGATGAATAAAAAAAATCTAGGTATATAAATGGCTTAAAGTATGAAATCCAGGATGAGATCAGCATGATGTCAGTGAGGAAAGTGGAGGATTCTTATCAATTTGCACTGAAGGTAGAGGAGAAATTGGCCATAAAACAAAACCAACGTGGCAGAGGTAGGATCCTGTCCCCAAACAAAGACAAGGGAATTTCCCATGGCAAGTCACATAAATCCAAAGACGAGATTGAGAAATCGCATAGTCACTCAAAAAGAGGAGGAAGTTCTCAAGGAAGACAGGGTGGTGGAAGAAATTATTCTAGAGGAAGTGGAAGAAGAAGAGGAGGAGAAGTAAGGTGTTATGCCTATGGAAAGACAGGGCAGATGTCTTGGGAATGTCTTGAGAAAAATAAATAAGGAGGAGGTGAAGCTCACATTTCAGAAGCAAAGAGAAGGAATGTTGAGGTAGAAGGAGTAGAGGATGGAACATCCCTGATGTTGAGAAAGGTCCTCTTAAAACCAGAGGCATAAGTTGAAAAGCCAATGCATAGGAATAGTCTATTTAGGACAGCTTGCAATACTAAAGACAAAGTATGCAAGGTGATAATTGACAATGGGAGCACTGATAACTTAGTATCCATAGATATGGTGGAGAAATTGGAGCTGGAGACAAATGCACATATGAATCCATACAAAGTCTCATGGTTGCAGAAAGGACACCAGGTAATGGTTACTAAACAATTCCTTGTTGAATTTAAGATAGGAGGATATAGAGATAAAATTCTATGTGATGTAATTCCCATGGATATATGTCATATATTGTTGGGAAGACCATGGCAGTTTGACAGGAATGTCATTCATGATGGGGGGAAGAATACATACACCTTGGAGAAGAATGGTAGGACACACATCTTGTTGCCAATAGAAGAGAAGAAAGTGAAAGAGGAAGCCAAGACAAACATACTTCTCATGAGCGGGAAAGAACTCCTGAAAGAAGTCAAGAAAGAACAGGAGATTCAGTTTGTTGTGGTGAGGAAACCCAGAGTTATCCTTACAAGTACTTCGATGGATGATTTACCTGAAGAAGTTCAGGAATTGTTGGATAATTTTGCTGAGATAGTGGTGGATGAGCTGCATAACTCATTGCCACCCATCAGAAGTATCAACCATCATATTGATTTGATACCAAGAGTAAGTCTTCCAAACAAAGCAACATACAGATTGACACCTCAAGAGAATGAAAAGGTAAAGAACTGAGTCCAAGAATTTTTAGACAAGGGTTTGGTCAAAGAGAGCTTGAGTCCATGCGTATTTCCAACTGTGTTGAGTCCAAAGAAATATGGAGGATGGATAATGTGTACAGACTCAAGATACATTAACAAGATCACCATAAGGTATAGATTCCCTTTCCCAAGAATGGATGATTTAATGGACTGTTTAAGTGGAGAAAAATTATTTTCTAAGATAGATTTGAAAAGTGGATATCACCAGATAAGAATGAAAGAAGGTGATGAGTGGAAGACAACCTTTAATACAAATTAAGGTTTGTATGAGTGTCTTGTTATGACATTTGTCTTAACAAATGCCTCGAGTACTTTTATGAGGTTGATGAATGAAATACTGAAATATTTCATTGGCAAGTTTGTGGTTGTATATCTGGATGATATATTGGTCTTTAGCAGGACTAAAGAGGAGCATTTGAGACACATGACACTAGTGATGAGGAGACTATAGTAGGAGAAGTTGTTGATAAACCTAAAGAAGTCTTATTTTATGAAGACAAAGCTCATTTAATTAGGTTTTGTGATCTCTTCAAATGAACTAAAGATGGATCTAGAGAAGGTGAAAGAAATCAAATAATGGCCATCACCAAGGAGTATGTTTGAGGTAAGAAGATTCCATGGATTAGAAAGTTTCTATAGGAAGTTCATTAGAGATTTCAGTGGGATTTGTGCACCTATGATGGATATAGTGAAGAAGAGGCACAAGTATTTTAAATGGACAGAGGAGGCCGAGAGGAGCTTCAATATACTAAAGAAGAAAATAACAAAATGACCAATTATGGTCTTACCAAATTTTGGAAAGACATTTCAAGTGAGATGTGATGCAAGTGGAGTTGCAATTGGAGAAATTTTGAGCCAAGATAATAGTCTCGTTGCCTATTTCAGTGAAAAGCTAAATGAGACTAAGAAAAAATACTCCACATATGATAAGGAGTTTTATGCCATAATTCAATCCCTGAAGAAATGGAGGCACTAACTTGTTCTACTGGAATTTGTCTTGTATAATGACAACCAAGCTTCATAATTCATAACCAAACAGGAAAAATTGAATCAGAGGCATGCAAAGTGGATTGAGTTTATGCAAAATTTTACTTTTGTCATAAAACATATTGTTGGTAATGCTAACAAAGTTGTTGATGCATTAAGCAGGAGATGTTTGATTCTGAAGGAGTTTCAGGTGAAGACCTTGGGGTTTGAACACCTAGAGGATATGTATTGTGATGATCTAGATTTCAAGGAAGCATATGAAGCATGTGCAAATCCTGTGTTAAGAGACAAGAGCCAGTGGACAGATTGTATAATTCAAGCAGGCTTTTTGTTCAAGGGAAATCAGTTGTGCATACCAAAATGCTCAATGAGGGATAACCTTTTGAAGGAAAATCATAGTGGAGGATTGGTTGGACATTTCGGGCATGATAAAACATTTGTACAGTTGAGCAGTTCATACTATTGGCCAGGTATGAGAACATAAGTGATAAAATTTGTGAACAGATGTAGAATCTGCCAACATGCAAAGGGTAAAATACAGAACAATGGATTGTATCAACCATTTCCAATACCAGAGAGGCCTTGGGATGCAATAAGCATGGATTTTGTTTTGGTATTGAAAAGAATTCAAAGAGGGTGTGATTCCATATTTGTGGTGGTGGATAGATTTTCAAAAATGGAACACTTTATCCCATGCCAGAAGACTAGTGATGCAACACATGTTGCAAATTTGTTTTTCAAGGAAGTTGTGAGACTTAATGGACTACCCAGGAGCATTGTCTCAGACAGAGACTCTAAATTTGTTGGTCATTTCTAGAGAACATTATGAAAGAAATTGGGGACAGATGTTTCCTTCAGATCATCTTATCACCCTCAGACGGATGGAAAAACTGAGGTGGTAAACAAAAGTTTGGGAAACCTATTGAGGAGTCTGGTCACTGAGCATCATAACCAGTGGGATCAGATTATGCCACAAGCATAATTTGCATACAATGACTCACCAAACAGGAGAATTGGAAAGAGCCCATTCCAAATATTGTATGGAATGCAACCAAGGGGAGTATCTAATTTGAGATACTTGGAACAGAGTGAGATCAGAAGCGTTGGAGCAGAATATTTTGTTGCAGAAATGTAGAAGCTCCATAGCCAGATCAGAGGACAGTTGTAGATCTCTAGCCAAGAGTACAATCATAGGGTTGATCAACATCACATGGAACTTCAATTTGAAGTAGGAGATCAGGTTCGGGCACATCTCAGGAAAGAAAGGTTTCCTTGGGGAACATATAACAAGTTAAAAATGAGAAGATAATGCCATGTAAGATCTTAAGGAAGTTTGATGCAAACGCCTATGAGATTAAGCTTCCAGATGATGTGGGCATATCAGCCATATTTAACATTTCAGACATGTACCCTTACAAGGAAGATGACACAGAGGGATCAGAAGATCAAGAGAAGATTCAGTGGGAGAAACAAATGCCTATAGCAAAAAAACCACAAATGGAGAAGATCGTTGATCAAAGGATTGGAAAAAAGACAAGGAGGAAGACATATTTTGAATATTTGGTGAAGTGGAAGGGACACCCAATAGAATATGTTAGTTGGGAAAATGAAGTTGATATCCAGAAGCATGGAAATTCGGTGCAGGAGCTCATGGACAGGATTCCATGAATTTTTGTTCAATGAAGTATGATGCATGAGCATAGTTAGTGAGCATGCATGGTAGGACAAATCAACGCCTTGGAATCATTTCAGAATCTTAAACGTTGGCATTTACTGCGAATCTTTTGGAGTTGATTGAAAAAATGGAAGAAGATAAAACGCTTGGAAGTTGAATGATCACGAGTGATCTGATATTTTTCACTCCTGGTCTTGAATGTAACTGAACTAAGGTAGTAGTTATATTTTGTTTTTGAGTAGACAAGTAGTTGGGGGGAACCCTAAGAACCCTCTGAGATAAATAGAGGTTTTGTACGCCCAAATGAGGATGTTGTGAGTTAGTAGGAAAATTCTGAATTTTCAGTTGTTGTTTGATCTTAGTTGTAGTCATTTTTACTTTTGGAATGAATATAACAGAGGAAAGTTTATTCAAATGCATGTTTTCATTACTGTTTACGATTATGTTATTCTATTTCATGAATGAATGAGTTGTGTTGTTAGGTATATGAAACGGTGAAATGTTTGTATAAGGTTCAATCATTTTCTCTTCGTTGAGTCGTGAAAGGTGTGCACACAGTCCGTAAGGAGTGCATTGACAGAGTCTGTTTCGAATCATAATATCAGAAGAAGTCGCACGAACTTCCCCTTTACAAGGAGTGAAAAGTGACAATTGTAAGGTGTGCACGGTCGTTCACAAGAGCCCAAATATTGTATAAGAATCTGTTGGAAGGAGTGCATAGAACCAAAATTCGACTAAGTGTCAAAGTAACTATGTAAAGAGTTAAAGGGACAGAAGGAGGGAGAAATCTCAAGAGAGATAGCGGAAGAAATCTTCAAAGGGAGGACAATTCTAAAGGTTTCACAAATCATCGGCTAAGATCCATCCAGGAGGGAGTAGGATCATTCCAAACCTTTGGATCTGGGTAAAGTGCACAAGTGTTAAGTCTCTGCGTTCACATAGAAGTGAGGATTCTCCAAAGTCCCGAAGAGACCAAGGATTGTCCATCATCAAGAGGGAAAGGTGGCGGAAGATCCATAACTCTGGGTGAAAGTACTCCAGAATTTTTGCGAGTAAGGAGAAAGTGAAATCATCGAGGCCTGGAGAGCCAAAGTGCCGAAGTGGATAGAAACCATTCGATCAAAGGGGATACACGCTTCATTATATCATGGACTTCGGGTGAAACACTCTGGGCACAAGCGAGTGTAGAGGAGTTGAAACTCCCGAAGGTCGAAGTCCCGAAGTGAACAAGGACAGTTGATTTGAGGTGGATGCGTGGCGTGAGATACAGAACTCCGGGTATGAAATACTTTGGAGGAAAGAAGAGAGTGAAGGCGTTGAAGCCCCGAAGTGAATCTCTACCATTGATCGAGAAGGGTGTTAAGGACCATCGATCTAGTCCTAGTAGAAAGTGTTGAAGTCCTAAAGCAGACTACAGTTGTTGATTTGAGGAGGACACGTGGCAAGAATATGTGGACTTTAGGTAAAGAACCGAAGAAATTTGTAGCCATCAATCTATGGGAAACACACGTCAATAGATCATGAACTCCAAATAAAAGTTTTCTAGGAGAGCATGAAGGTTGAGAATTGAAATTGTCGAAGCTCGGAGTAGAGAAACATATCGCGATTGTTGATTTGAAAGGCCCACATGTCAATAGATCGTGGAGATCTAAGAGGGCATGATTCGAAGAGAAGGAGACAGATCTCAATGGTTGATCAAGAGGTATGACCAGGATCACAAGATCAATAGTCAATCTTGATTGCAGGTCCATAAGATGATCGAGCTCTAATTTTCTTAGAGTGGGCCGCAATTGAAACCACGATATTGCAAAAGGGACATGCGTTGACTGATAGTGAATTGCGGGGAGAAAAGAGTTATGGTTTTAAGACACTTTTGGCTGCTCGGCAATCGCATGTTATGTGAGGACATAGTCGAGGTCATATGAAGGAAAGGGCCTAGAAAGAGGGGGATAGAGACTATTTAGAGGGAGACAAACATTATTCCATCTGATTCAATTGCTCCAGTTGATATGGTCAAAGATATTGCAGTAGGGAATAAAAGGTATTCCTAGGCTCATTGTGTAGGAGGCATAGAAACATACAAGTCTCTCATGGCACATACCGAGAGAACAAATATATATTTCAAGCTACTCTTCAACCATGAGCCACATCATTGATTTTGAGCCTTCTTGTCATAGAGAAGCAACATGAGAACAGGTATGGAAAGATTCCATAACAAAAGAATACCATTATATCTTAAAAGAATGAATTATAATATATTGTTCAGAGACTAGAAGGGAAGTCTGTGATGACTTCCAAGTGGGTCTATAAGATCAATCATGCAGTTGATAGAAGTGTCAAGAAATACAAAGAGAGGCCTATAGTGAGAGGTTTCTCACAAGCAGAGGGAGTTTTCTATGATGAGACACTTGATCCAGTAAACGTGATACACTTCCATTCGTACTGTCATCCATGAGTTGGATACTATATCAGATGGATGGATTCTTGATGAGTTTGGGTTTCAGTAAGAGTGTTGTTGATCCAAACCTATATTATTATAGTGTTGGTGACAAGAGCCTGATTTTGACGACTTGTTCAGAAATAATTTTTATTGGATACAAGTAATTTTTGACTTATGTTTTCAAGATGAAGGATATGAGTATGATGCACCAATTCTTGGGACAAGAAGTATGATAGAGGACTGATGAGATTTTCCTAAGTCAAGGAAAACATACAACAGGAATATTAAAAGAATTTCAGTATGACAGAATGCAAAACCACCCTAATGGATTTGAAGAAAATGAATGATGATGATTCAGATGAGATTGATCCAAAGCTGATTAGATCATTGATGTATATGGTTAACACCAGACCTGATTCATTCTATGCAGTGAATGTGATTAGTCAATCCATGAGTCAGTCGAGACAGACTCACTGGATAGCAGTAAAGCATGTATTGAGATATATACGAGGCACAATTGGATATGACCTGAGATATGCCTCTAGTGTAAACTTGATTTTGCAGGATACATCGATACAGATTGAGAAGAGACTATAATGGACCGAAAGAGCACATCTGGTTGTTGTCTTACCGTGAAGTTTTCCATGACTTCTTGATGCAATAGGAAACAAAACTGTGTGGCCTTGGCTACCATAGAAGTAGAGTATATAGCATCGAGTGTGCGAAGCCATATGGCTTCACAAGCTTCTGACATATTTACTTGATAATGAGATGGATCCTATGATGATAACCAATATCTGTGTGTAAATCTCTTTGAGAACCCAGTGTTTCTTGATGGATCGAAACACATTGAGATGAAATATCATTATATCAGAGATATTATGTAGAGGAAAATAGTACACATGCGGTACCTTCCTACACATGAGCAGATTGTAGACATATTCACCAAATTATCTTGGTGAAGAATACTTCCCTATTTGAGAGGGAGTGTTGATGACTACATCCAAGACAAAGTTCAAAGTACATCCATGTGAGAATTGGCATGATGAAGAATGCCTCTCTAGCTGAGAGGGAGTGTTGATGATTGTAGCTATGTGAGACATTCTCCAGAACATAAACCTAAGAGAGAGCCCCTGAGAGGGGTGTGTGGTTCCTATCTGAGATAGAGATGGAACTAGAGATGGCCTTCTCCTTACAAAGAGTTTAGAATAAATATAGATGATTCTCCTGTGTAACGAAGTGAGAAAGGAGATCTGTAGAGTTGGATGTGCATGTGGCTGAAATAAAGTTGAATGTGTGAAATCCCAAAGTGTTGGGTGCATCGTCATGAGACATAAATGAATATGATGTATTAGCATCCTCTTAGAAGACATTTGATGAGAAACTACAGATGACTCTCATGTGTAATGCAATGGGAAAGAATATTTGTTGAGTGGGCGTGCCTATTGACGAGCACAGGTGAACATGATCCTAGTGGCTGAGCACTAGTGAGAGTGGTTCTTCTATGTAACGCAGTGAGCCAGAGATATGGACATCCCTATGGATGTGCTCCTAGGGGTTGAGCACTAGTCGGTGTATGAGATCCCTTGCTATATTGTTCAAGAGTTAGACTTGCCTGTAACCCTAATTGTAATGTAAAGGGTACAGGTCGACCCCACCTTAATGTAATTGATAATTAATGTAAAAGATAATTAATCTGGTTAATACTAATTATATTATTATATATATAGGTCGGCAATGTTGTGCCAATAGACACTTTTGTTGACAGGTCAAGTCTAATATAAGTAAAGGTAAATTCCCCATTAAGGAATCATATCTTTTGTGTGAGTTTGGAAATTTCAGCAAGTACATATTCTTGGGATAAGTGCACACCTCTCTTGGGAGATATTCTTCTAGGGTTTGTAAACACCCTCTTGTGTGCTAGGTTTGTTTAGTGGTGAAGGTGTTTCTCTTGAAGAATATAGCAAAGGATTTGGCTGGGTTTTCTTCCCTTGTTGAGAAGGGTTTCCTAGGATACTTCTTGTGTACTTGTGCATGGTGTTTCTTCTTTTGATCTTGGTTGCTGCAACATAATTGGTTATGTTTTAATTAAAACAGATAAAATGGAATGAACTTCATGCTTAAACCTAGCTTATAGAAAATTTAACAGGGAAGACACCACCTAGCCCTAGAAGGTAATATATGATATTTTGAATTGAATATGTTGAATTTTGTTTAATTATGTAGAAAAAATGTGATTTATTATAACATCCTTGAATATTTTTGTAGGCTCCCATACACAAAAAAAAACAACAAAGACAAGATTAGATAAACATGGACAACACAAACTTGGCCAAGGTGGTTAATTGAGATTAAAATCTAGAATTGTATGTACCGAATAATTTATTCATATTATACAATATATCATCATGAAAATTTTATCTAATTGTAGACAGTAAGAAAAAATACATATTTTATGCCATTCGATGTAGGGGTGTAAATTCAACAATGTCACCACAAAGAAGACTTGATGCTCAGCTTCAAGTTTGGCTTTCAAGATATGGCGGAAAATCGACAAAGGAATGAATCAGAGACACAATATGACCCTTCAAATGAGTTGGTAAATAAAATGACAAAATTGTAGTTGTTGATTACTTTTCCAGTATATTGACAATTGATTTAACCCATCGATTAATTATGTCTTTATTTATTTTAAGTAGGAAAGAAACACTAGTTCATTTGACGGTAGTTGACAACAACACCATGA
Organism: Picea engelmannii; assembly: GCA_009831015.1. Taxonomy (NCBI): domain Eukaryota; kingdom Viridiplantae; phylum Streptophyta; class Pinopsida; order Pinales; family Pinaceae; genus Picea; species Picea engelmannii. The sequence continues at coordinate 43,983 of ML810593.1, read as the reverse complement.
TACTAGTGGTTTACAAACCCATGATCACGGTATGACCGTCTTTAAAATAAAATGTATAATATGACTATTATTAATATTTATGTTATATGGTGTACTTATAAATTTTCTTGTTTCAATGACAAAGCATGTAGATGAGGGTGCTCGTAGAGGAGAGGAACCAATGACAATCCAACCAATGGTGTCCACTACTCCTCCAGGTGAAAACATAGTAATGATATTCGTACTAATGAAACATTGCTATGAATAATAACTAACCATGTCCTTTTAATTCTTTTTGTTATTGTAGTGGATGCCCATGTAGTGCATCAACATCCACATCCTTCTACTAGAACATAATAGAATGATTGAGATGACCCATCACCTTCCAGCAACAGAACAAGACCCAATAGTTGAAGGGTGGGACTGAGACAATATTGATGATGATACACTCATGAGTTTTATGAAAAGAAGAAACAAAAAAAGAAGTGATTGTACATATTTTTAGGACAAATTGTATTAATATAAATTATTGATTGTACAATTTTTTTGTTTTTCTAGTTGTGCGTGGACCATATATGTTTTGAATGCATGTAACTTCTTGATTTCATTTACCTTTAATTATTTTTTTTCTACTTGTTATGCATGATTAAGTATAGGGAATTGAGAGTGATGTGATGGGGGGGAAGGCACCAAACAAGATTCCACCTTCACGTGGTTGGTCATGTTTAGTAGAGATTAAATTATTCTTGAAACCAAGATGAGCTCATTCATGAGGTATTCCCCTTTAGTATTTCTATAGCATCGTACATTTTTTATTATTATTCAGCCTTATAACATTTAATTCTCTTTTTCAAATACAAGCTCATTGATGTATAGCTACTATTCAATCATTTAACCTATTATTGTATTTGAAAAATGCAGGTTTGAAGAGTGGTATCCTCCACAATTGCAAGTAACATCATGTATGTTTAGTCTTATCATGTTATGATTTGATACTTTTTACCTATTGAAGTGTCAAGTAAATATTTCTAAACTAATGTAATTTTTGGTTAACTGAATAGGTATGTAGTGGGACAATATCCAATATTTTGTAGGGAACATTGGAAATTTATGAAAATTGTCATCAAAAAGACTTTTTTAATTCATGCACGAGGCTCACCCTGGAGTGAAAGTGAAATCTCTTATCTTACAATCCAAATTAGTTTTGAAAGGGTCATTTTCATTTGGTTATGTTTCATCATGAAGTAGAATTATTTAAAAGCAACTCCCTAGATCAAGTCCTTCTTTGTGCCCTCAGTATTGAATGCAATCTAGACAAGCTCCCTTGATTCCTTTTTCCCCATACACATATCCCTATCCTTTCCCAAAAAAAAATTCCTTCTTACTCTCCCTCTGCACATCCTTCTAACACCAATGTTGCCAACTCTGCATCCTCTCATTATTAGACAGTTGATTTGGATAGTTAGGTTGTCATTGATGTCAACCCTTGGCATGTTCGAGATACCCAAGAGTTGTGATTGAGATTGATGGTAAGTTAGTTTTCATTGTTGTCAACAAGAGTGGTTTATGTCAATAGGTGTGATGGGTGCATTTGAAGAAGTATACAAGAAGCCCCAGAGGTATGGTTATGGAATAGTGCAATGTAGGTAATACATTCATATATGGATAGTACTTGTCATGTAGTTTCCGGTGATAGGTGGTACATCACTTGGTTCCTCACGGTCAGGGAGATATTCCCTCATGAAATTTCAATCCCCAAAGATTGGTCAAGAAGCCCCAAATTGGTTACAAAAGAATTAATGAAAGGGTTAAGTGGTTGTAACAAGAAACCCCTAAAGTAAGGAAAAAAGTTACTTAGCAAAAGTATAAATACCCCTCAAGGAGTATTTCATAAGTACAATATACACACACTTTATTGATTATCTATCTTGTGAAGAAATTTTGGTCTATTGGTGAATCTGAGGTTGAGTCTAAGGTAGCAAGTCTGAGGTTGCGAAAGAAGGTCGAAGCTGAAAGTCTCAGAGTTGTAGAAAATATGAGTAACCATAGTTTATGAGGTATTTGTGGGTTATAGGTTAGAAGGGCATGAATGTACCTGGGAAGTAGAGGACAAAAGCGTGGATATTCGTTGGTAGTAGAAGAGAAAGTTATAGATATGTGAGAATCTTGTGAAAGGGTGTGAAGTGATGCTTGTAATAGGTTGTTGATGCCCAATTTATTTTAATCATTTGTTATCTGCTAAAGAAGGGTGTCTACAAGATCAGAGGTATTATTATGTGTTATTTTTAAGGTTTATTCTTATGTTTTTATGGTACATGCTTGAGGCATGTCATGGTAGTGATTGTGCATGGTACACCTTGGTGATGGTATGATACATTGTTAGAAGCACATCTTGGATACTTGCAGGCATATATGGTATATGAGTGATATGGCACATGTTTGATGGTATCTCTTGGCACATGGTTTGTGTTTATTGGCACATGGTTTGAGGTACATCTTGGTTATATGTTGATGATGTGATGGTCATGTATTTGGTATCTTGTTGAGGCATTGGTATATGTATGAGGCATATCTTTGATGCATGGTGTGAGGTATATTCTTTGTACATGTATGAGGTTCATGTCTTGGTGATTTAGGTACATGTTGGTACCCCTTAGTGATGTTATGGTACA
>ML810593.1:22118-41282 GCA_009831015.1 Picea engelmannii | reverse complement strand
TAGGTACATGTTGGTACCCCTTAGTGATGTTATGGTACATTGATTAGTATCACATCTTGGCTATATTGGTATCTTGGTATTGTGGCTATATTGGTTATGCTTGAGGCACTTCATTGATGATAGCTTATGATATGGTACATGGTTGATTCATGAGACGATACATGGTTGATGTACTTTGTGTAGTACATGGTTTATGCATGGTATGGTATAGGTTGATGTACTTGATATGGTACATGGTTGATACATGGTATGGTATAGGTGTGGATGTACATGATTGATACATGGTATATGGTTGATGCATGGTATGGTACAGGTTGATGTACATGGTTTATGTACTTGATCGATACATGGTATGGTACAAGCTTAGTACATGGTATGGTACAGGTGTTGATGTACATGGTTGATACATGGTACATGGTTTATAATATGCTTGAGGTATATGGTTGGTTGCATATTATTGATGTTTTGGTACAATATTGAGACAAATATCTTGTGATGGTATGTTGGTGATCTTGGTATATGCTTGGTAGAGGCATATGTTGGTGATGTTGGTACATGCCTGCTAGAGGCATATGTTGTTGATGCTTGAGAATCTGGTTGAGAGGTGTTCTTGGTGATTATGGATCTGGTTCCATTGTTGTTTATTATTGGTGATAGTGACATGTTGATGTGATAGGTTGACAGTGACATGTTGATGTAACAGGTTGAAAATGATAGGTTGATGTGATAGGATGGATACACTTACAGGTTGATGGTGAAAGGTTGATGTGATAGGTTTATGTGACAGTGGCAATGACGGTGATAGTGGCAGTGACAGTGGAAGTAATTGGGGTAGTGAGAGTTTGGTCTACACTTATATTTCAGGGTGGTGGGACGGGGCAAGGAAAAGGATTCATAGCCTCCTTCTGGTTGGTGTCGGAGAACACAAGGAGTGAAGGCTTCCTTCAGGTTGGAGCTTGAGAATTAAGGGTTTGTATCCTGCTTCTGGTTGGAGCTAGAGAATTCAGGGAGTTGTAGCTTCCTTCAGGTTGGAGCCTGTAAATAGGGAGTTCTATCCTTCTTCAAGTTGAAGCTGGAGAATTGGGAATTTGGTGCTTCCAATGAATGTATTCTTGACAATATATAAGAAAGCATTATGTGGTTTTATGCCATTTGGGTTTCCATGTAAATTCTGATGTACTTTGTATTTGGTGTGATGTGATGTTGTTTATGTTTATATGCTCATGATATATTGAATGCAATCATAGATGATACATTGATGACATATTGTTGATAAAGTTGAATTTTATATATTGTGGTTAAAAGTGGTAAAAGTGCTCATATTGACTCACCCCCCCCCCCTCAGTATTCCAACACTCACACTGTCCCCTCCCCCCAATCAGTGCCACTATCATAAAAATGAAAACCATGTTGCTACATAAAGTAGGTTTTTACAATTCCAAGCCACCCCTACCACCTTATCTATGGAGGATCATGCCATTGCATTTTCCAATTCATCTCCATATCCTGACCCATATTCTCAACTAGAAATCATCCCTCTACCCAACCCTAATATATCAGAGCCATCCTTACTCTTAAGACTAAATAAAATTATTTACACTCTCCAAATATCCTTTTTAATAATAATTTTCAAGTGAAAGACCAACTAGCCATGATCATCTTCAACAATGTAGCCAAAAGAATCCCATATCCCAACACCTTGTAGATCATCTTCAGCTCCCCGCCACATCACACCCCTCTCCTTATCACCTCAGTTGGGTACAATAGGATAAACCTCGTCTTCTAGTTAATAAACATTATGTAGTAATGTTTTCCATAGGGATTTTTCGGGACACCATTAGATGCAATATCTCCTCCCTCAATTAATCTAATTTACTCTTAGGCATTCCATATCAACATCATTGTAATGAATTATACAATGCCTATTGCAACACATAAAAATTGTTCAAAGATAGAAAAACCTATGAAACCACCAATAATGCTATAGTCCATCCAGTAAGCTTGCATAAACGTCTTTCTCTCTATGTTGTAGCTTGCCCCAATTAATCTTCTCCATTTACACAATCCTCCTTCAAGAACCTTTGAAATGTTAACCCTCTTCCTACCCCTCCTACCCCATCCATACCTCACTCTCTTTCTTCCATTCTAAATTCCCATCATCCTCAATTCACCATAACCCATATTTTGTTTTCCTCCCTCATAGTCCCTCCAAATAATGTTATATTATCCCTTAATACACTTGAACCCATGTTTTTGGTTTCCTCTCTCTCCCTTCCATGACCTGATTCCCATAATTCTCACAAGTGATATAACACTGAGATCTCAAACATTCCATACCAAATTTATCATACCAAAATGATTATCATCTTGGACATCGATATTTCATTTCTCCTTCCACTCCACGAACATTTTTCATGATCATTTCTCACACTCAATTTGACGCAGTGGGCCACCCTCCCCCTGCCATTAGAGTACATTTGCAGTGGAATATTTCTTTGTGTGTGCGAGATAGGAATCATATCTTCCATAAAGATTCTTCACTCTGCTACATTTTCCTTCCTTTAACCTGATCATGCCACAATCCCTAGGGTTGTACCTCTTCTCCCATGTATCCACATTTTCTTCACAATAACACCACAACAAATGTTACATATTCACTCGTATGTTGCATATTGACTTGTTGTAACTCATCTTCTGTTGTAAGTCACCTTCTATTGCAACTCACCTTCTGCTATGACAAACCTTTTTCTACAACTCAATCACCCCATTGTTTCAACTCATTTCTTGTTGTGACTTTTCTTCTACTAAAACTCACCTCTTACTATGATAATGTCTTGTGGTAACTCACCTCCTGTTGTGACTTTCCTTTTTCTGCAATTCACCTCTTGTTGCAACTCACCTTTCATTATAATTCACCTTCCACTACAACTGACCTTTTGTTGCAACACATCCCTTACAACACACCTTTGTTTCAACATATATGTTGCTACAACTCATCTACACATATGGCTGCAACACATATCCCACTACTGCAATATGTCTCTCGCACCATATCTCTGTCATGAAAAATCATTTTGTTGCAACTCAATCATCCTCATGATGCACTTATATTCTTCTACGACACACATCATGTTGTGCATCCTACTGCAATACATATCTTGTTACATCCTCTTGTCGCAATTCCTTTCTAATGTAAAACACTTCCAGTTGTAGCCTCTTGTTGCAACATGCTTATGTTGCAACGCACCATGCTGTAACATGCAACCCACATTTGAGACAATGGTTTTTTTTCATGTCTTATGTGCTCAGAAAGAATCCTCAATGCTCATAGAACTAGAGAGCTCATCCTCACTGCAGGATATCACAATTTCCAACATGGCCTTCCACAGGCTCATGCCACCTGCATAGCCATATCCTACAACACTATTCTCTATAGGATTACTCATTCAAGCAAGACATTAACTCGTACACAATTATGTCAAGAACACAACACATAACATCCTATAGGAATTCATTCATACACACACATAAAGGTTAAATCTATAAACCCAACCAGGGAATAAATAGGGGATTTTATTTCAACATCAACCTCCATGAAAAAATTGGGTACAATTGGAAAGAGAGGGAATCCCATAGATACCCCACAAGTTTGTGTGTATGTATCCCCTTGGAAATTATGAAGTGTGGATATCGGGCATATCTCAACTAACTTAGAAGTACATTGTTTGATCATATTTCCTAATTTCTTACTTATTATCATCTAAAAAATATTTAATTCCATTGTCAATGCTACATAAGATATCTTTGATCGGAATATTGTGAGGGGATATAGTAAAGTTGATCCCTCTCTCTAATAATGTCTTAGAGTTATTATCAATGTGATGGAATGAAAGGTTAACAATTAACTTCTTTCTTTCAAGAGACCTTGTGGTTGTAAGGTTGTCATATCTTTCGTATTTTCCATTGTTAGAAGTACCTAAATTAATATTAGTATTTAAGGTATCTATCCTACTATCTCTAGCTTCATGACCATCCTCATAAATACTTACCACACTTAATGTACTTTCTTCATGGTTTTCAACATTGTGTCATCGGTTTTCATTAATGTTGGATTAAACAAAGAAAACACTAACCTTATTATCTTAGTGAATATCGAATGTGACATGTTTTTCTCTATTGTGCTTAGTAATCTCAACATAAGTATCCACCTTTTCACTACTCACAATTTTTGGGCTTCGAGAAATTTCTCGTAAAGACAATGGAGTTGGGCCTGGATTTTCCTCTCATCACTTGGACATCATGGCTGACATCCAATGAAACATCCTTCACTATACAAGAATGTCTAGTGTCGTCATTGATACTATTCCTATCTAATATATTTAATGTGTAATTCACAGTAAAAAAACTTTAGCTCTATTATACCATCCCCAATCCAAAAATTACAGTCAAAATATGGAACAACATAATTTGAAGCACTAGATTCAAAATCTATAAGAATAAGATTTGAAGCATTGGAGTTAGCATTATCTTTGTCGTCCTCATATTTTTCTTTTCCCAATCTTTGTGATGAGCCATTAACAATAACAATAAAGGAGTTAAGATAAGATTTCTCTTCAAACTAGAAACTCCAAACTCTATTGTCTTTAATCATGTTGTCTATGACTTTATCCATATTAATCTTCTAACATGTGCTTAATTTACTATTTAAGTATCTATTGTGGATTATATTTTGGTGATGTACATTCTTGATAATGTTATTGTGGGTTTCATTTCCCTTTTGTGAATGCCTTTCAATTCCTTTCTTAGTGTTTTTTCTATTCTATCCATCGAATTTCTATTAGACACTTGCATGTATCCCATATTGTATCCTATATGTATTGGGTAAGTATCTTAGTTCTAAGATTTTTGCGATCAATGTTACAATGTTATGGTATGAGTGTTATATATATATATATTGGAATATCGACGACATTGATCATCAATATTCCAATGCACAGGATTTAAGAAAAACGTCAGAGATATAACAACCTTGTCACTTCTTCGTTGATTTTTTGTCAAAAATCCGTCAATAGTTCGACGAAAAAGGGAATACAGAAAATTGTCGGAAATACAATAGCCTCGTCACCGCTTCATCAAAAGTTTGTCAAAGTTTAAGTTATGAACATAAATATACATATAAAATAGATATTAATAATATAATGATTAAATAATAATTAATAGATAATCATTATTAATAATGAAAGGACATGTCTCAAAGGAAATGACTATTGGTAAAGGGCACCCCTGTGTGGGTATATAAGCGAACCCTTATTCTTCATTGTAAAGATCATCATACTATTCACTCATATACATTTTATTACTCAATATATTATTTGTCTGTATGGATTTGATTACTATATTCCATATATTGTGGATAACGCGTGTATGACAAGCCTTGTTCGTTATAGTTTCATGGGAGGTTTGCTACCTATTTTTCGTAGGTTTGTGACTATTTCGTCGAACCATTATCACATGTGAATCGATCTTTCAATGAAAAAGCGACGATCAAGTGATGGTAGTGGGCCAAACAGATTAGGGAAACTTCGTCACTATTATGACGATCGGGTTTGTCGGTCTTGCGACGAACTCTTTAAGGTAGTAATTAAAACAAAGAAAACACAAAAAAAAATATGATTATTTCCTTCATCGTACTTGGGACGATGTGGTGACGAACATGCATCGGTAAATATTCGAAAAAAGGGCACAATGTACTAGTGTTTAAATACTTTTCTAGAATGTTTTAAGTGTTTTTATGGTTAGGTTGTTCTAATGATTTCTAATTGTAGTTATATTGAACTTGTGACTTTGGAAATTAAAGTAAAATTTTAATGGTGATATACTAAAGAACTAAACCAACACTTCACTCAAAACACCTTATAAAAACATAGAAACATTGCATAGAAAGGTCAATGGCCACCATTATCACATCCGATTGAGCCAAGTGGTCTCGGTTGTTTCAATCCTCTAGATAAGTACCCATGCAACCCTCCATGTTTGTTATCTCCACCACCTTCTTGCAGTTTAATTTGGAAACAAATCCGGTGAGAACAATATCATTTGTGTATAGTATTCACAATTCTACTACTTCTTCGTCATTTAATCCAACTTCCTTCACCATTGCATAACAAATTAGATATGAATACCAGGTCGTGGGATTTGAACCTTCGTGTAAGCAATGATTCATGCATAAATCCATCGATTGTCTCGATAAATTAAATTTATCAAAGTAATATCACAAGATTAATTATGTTGTAGTCTAATTGCAAGTTTAGTCTATTGTAGTTATTTTTAGATCTCACATTTTCCTGATACTTTTGTTGGGATGGAAGGAAGCCCTGAATCAGCTCTCTCTGGATGCCAAGAAAATTGAGGAAATCCTTTCTGAGTTGAAATCGTTTTAATAGAAGACGTGACCCAGGAATTGGTGAATGAGCTCGTTGTTGATCCAGTCTAGAAGCTTAAAAATGGATTCTTCCACTTCAAAAGAGAGGTTTACCAAGTATAGAATAATTATAGATCGATGGAAATCCTAATCCTTATATATCACACTCAATTAATTCAAGGCTTGAATCCATGATGTGCACAAAGGACACAAATTTGTTTTCCAGATTGTCCAAGGGCCAATCTCCCAAGGTTAGGTTGGTTAAATCTTGTGTAATTACATGTAATGAAAAGATCTCTTGCAACCATGTTTTCCTTTATTAATCCATCGCTATCACAATTGCAATTCATGGTGTTTGCCTCCTTGGATTTGTGACTACGCTCTTCCAATGTCCTCAAATTCAATCTATGATTATTTCACAGTTTGCAGTTGTGATTATTTCACAAAGTTGAACTGGTTAATTCTTTATCATATTTACAACTTCAATTTATTTATTAATAGTTCTACCGATTTTATTTCCTCTTGAAAAGATATATTTTTGTGTGCCCATGATGCCCCATATACGACACACAAGGTGTTTTAGGGTTTTGAACCGATGACTTCACATAATGGAGCATCTTAACAGTACACTCCATCACCGACTGCACTACACCACGGAGGCTTGAAAAAATATATATATATAATCATTAACATATATGGGTTTTTAGAAATATATGTGAATATTTTTTTATTTATATTTATATTTTTTTATAAAATTATGGAATTATATATAAAATTTAAAATATATATAATTAAAAGATATATTAATCTCTCTTATTTATATATATATATATATATATATATATATATATATAATAAAGGTCATTTACTATTTAGTCCAACATCATGTATGGAATTAAAAATGTAATTAATTAGTGTAATTAGTATTCATAGGAATCCATTGAGTGCACGTAATATATTTAACATTAGAATGACTTATGATCGATAAGTATGTTTATCTTAAAGTTTGAAAAATAAGTAATCGATAAATATAATTTCACTTTTACATTTGAACTTCACATTGTAGCCACATCTCATTATGCAAATCTATAACCATTTTCAATGATATTATAAAATAATATTTTATAACAAGTGTTGCATGGCATCTCAATCCATGCTAGGTTGGAATGGGAATAAATTCACAAGGATGGGGGAATAAGTAGTGGAGGAAAATACAAAATGCAGCGGAGACGTGGCAAGCAACATGAAACATGGGTGGTATCCATGCAGGAAATGACACACGGCTCCTAGAGAAATTCTGGAATTGAAACCGACAAACACGAATGAAGTGGGTTGTTGAGTGTTGCTCTGCAACTAGGGTTTAGAACTCATCGTCGCTGCCACGAACTGTGTCTCCACGACGGCCGCCCCGCGGGGGCTCATGGCTCATAGGGAAGGGGCGCCGACTGGTGCATCCTACAGCCAAGCCACTGCAAACGAGAACCTCGAAGCAGGAGGGAAAAGGCCGACCTTTGAACCACCTCAAGACATTCGCTCACAGCTCCTCGCGGATGGGACTTTCAAAGACCGGGAGATGGAGATCGGCCCGGTTAGGGAGACCGGCCCAGCAAAAGTCTCAGTATCTTGGACGTTGGGCAAATGCATTCCACAGGAACCACAGGATTCAAAATACATCATAAGATCGCCTCGTATAGAAGAGCAAAAACAGTATATGCGAGACTATGCCCTGGTGGGAAAATTTCTAGGGCTCTGGCCCTCTAAGCACAATCTAATCAAGTGGATACAGCACTGGTGGAAACCAAAAGTACATTATGATCTGCAATTGGGATCTAAAGGGTTTTTCACAATAATCCTCCACAATCTTGAGGACCGCAATCGTATCTTCGACGGAGGCCCATACTTTTACAACTCGGCTGGACTCTTTCTAAGATTCTGGACAGAGAAGTTCAGCCCGGAGAAGGAAGACTTTTCCCATGCACCGGTGTGGATTAGACTGTACTCTCTTCCCTAGGAATTCTGGTTAGAAGAGGTCTTAGCCAGCATCGGAAATACCATTGGCGTCTAAGTTAAATCCTCTGAAGCCACCAAGCAGCGGTGCTACACTTCATACGCACGTATCTGTGTGTCTCTGAACATAGCAAAGCCGCTCCTAGGATCCATCACGCTGGAGTATCATGATGAGGACTGGTCGCAGACCATTGATTATGAACACATTCTGTTCCGATGCAGGAAGTGTCACGAGCATGGTCATCTCTTTCGAGAATGCCCTCTCAATTCGGCCCCCAAAGAAGGGAACCCAGAAAGCGGCAAAGACAAGGAAGGCTTCATACAACAACTAGGGAAGAGGTGGCAAGGAGGTAGAAAGAAACCAGCTCAGGTAAGTAAAGATCCCTCAACCAACAATAGGTTTGCAATTTTACATGATCAACCCGAGAACCCCACAACCTCGGTAAACCCGAATGTACTACCCCTGGACAAGGGTACCCAGTCAGTCAGCCAAAGTATCGAATGGACCCCTCAGAATAAGGAACCAGATCTCCCTCCCCTAGACCCGCCATAGGACTTACCAGGCTTGCAAGAGATCGAAGATGAGGACGAGGAATTGGAGATGGAGGAGCAAGATCTAGCAGGGGTAGATCTGGAACATTTGGAGCACGCCTATAGGCAGAAAAAGCTTTACACTATACCAAGATACCAATTGCGAAAGGTGCACAAAGTTTTTCTCAAATCTTCAGTCGGATCCTCATCGCGTGCTAGCAAGGCCTTGGGAATCCAGGGTAACCAGACAAAGAACCCGAATAAGACCCAGAAAGATGAAAAGAAAAGGGGGAGAAAATCCACAAACAAGCTCATACAGGAATTATGAAACTTCATGGTAAACTCAGGGTAGGTCCACCTAATCTCGGACAGCTTCCCACCCCTTTCCACTCCTCCATCATCATGAAGATCATATCATGGAATATCAGAGGCCTCAACGGACGTAGCAAACAAAAAATGCTACGAGAGCTGATATCAATGGAAACACCAGACATTGTTCTATTGTAGGAAACAAAATGTGCTTCAGAAGACATCGACAGGCTACTTCCTTGCTGCTGGAGGCAGGGAAGAGTGGCCTCGATCGACGCCATAGGAATGGCTGGAGGACTGACAATACTCTGGAACACCAATGCCGTGTTGCTGGAAAAAATTTTCACCACCAAATGGTCCATCACTGCTGAGTATAGGATTATTGGCTCAAACAAGCCCGGATATCTGACCAATGTCTACGGCCCGGATACTCCACGGGACAAGCAAGCCTTCCTCAAAAGCCTAAGTTATTTAGCCAGTCTCACACAACACAATAGATGGATTGTTGGGGGGGACTTCAATATCATCCGCAGTCTGGAGGAAAAAAAAGGTGGCTCAAGGCGGTTGGATCAAGAATCTAGCGATTTCAATGGCCTAATAGACGACCTTCACCTCATCGACCTAGAGGCTGGAAACGACACTTACACCTAGACAAACAGAAGGACGAGAATACATCAAATAGCCTGCAAACTTGATCGATTCCTCATTTCGGAAACTATCATGATGGAGGGCACGGCAATGGATTCTACTATCATGAACCTCTTTGGATCAGATCACTAGCCCATACAATTATGGCTGGATGTCCTGGCTACAACTGGAAAAAAACCCTTCAGGTTTGAACAATTCTGGCTCGAACACCCGGACTTCCAAGCAAACATTCAAAACTGGTGGAGGGAGGTCGCGATTCCTCAGGGATCCAAGATGTATAAGTTCCAGCAAAAGCTAAAAAATCTCAAACAAACTCTTAAACTTTGGAACATGCATACCTTTGGCAACATTTTTGAATCCCAGAAAAAGTTGTTAGCACAAATGGATGAAATTCAGCAACATATTAGAGACCAAGGGCTGACAGAGGCACTAAAAGCCCAGGAAATGGAAGTAACTCAACAGATGGAAGATAGGAAGCGATAGGAAGAAATCTTATGGAAACAGAAGTCGCGGGTTCAGTGGCTCAAGGAGGGAGAGCGCAACACCAAATTCTTTCACAGAATTGTCATCCAAAGGCGGCATTCCAATAAGATCACTCATCTTATCTCGGATGAAGGGGAAACCATCCACTCCCATGCTGATATGGAAACGACCCTGCTCGAATATTTTCAAGGCCTCCTCACAGAGCCCATCCAAGATAGACAGGAAGCTATCAATAAGGTTACGAGGCATGTGCCCTCCCTCGTCACCCAAGAACAAAATGTGGCTCTCCTCCAGCCCTTCACCATCAAGGAGGTAGATCAAGCCCTTCTGGAAACCCCAAAGAGAAAGGCTCCTGGGCCCGACGGCTTCACCAGTGACTTCTTCCACCACTGCTGGCCGATTATCAGGACCGAGGTCTAGGAAATTGTAGAAGACTCTCGAGCCACTGGACATGTCCTCCAAGCTCTTAATTCCACCTTCCTTACCTTGGTTCTCAAAGAGGGGCAAGCTTATCGGCCCAAGCAGTACAGGCCTATAGCTCTATGCAACGTCATCTACAAACTCCTCACCAAGGTGATAGCTCGAAGACTCAAGGCCATCCTACCAACAATCATTTCCCCTAAGCAATCCGGCTACGTCGAAGGAAGGCAAATCTTGGATAGTGTTATCCTAGCCCATGAAGTAATTCACTCCTTGCAGAAGACCAAAACCCCTGGTATTCTCCTCAAGTTAGACCTCTCTAAAGCTTTTGATAAGATAAGTTGGGAATATTTGCAAGCAATGCTTCTGGCTTTCGGTTTTGATTAGGACTGCGTAAAGTGGATCATGAATCTAACCTCCACAGCCTTCTTCTCTATCCTCATCAATGGGGTCCCCTCACGACCCTTCTCTCCATCCAGAGGGATTAGACAGGGCGATCCCCTCTCCCCTTTCCTCTTCATCATCCTAGCCGAAGGCCTCAGCCACTCCATTCATGCAGCCCTAGCTAATAACATTCTGACTGGTTTACCCTTGCACGACATCTCTCCCCCTATCTTGCATAGCCAATTTATGGATGATACCCTCCTTATGGGAAACCCTACTGTCCATGAAGCCAACTCCATCCAGGAGATCCTCCAGACCTTCTCTGATGCCTCAGGCCTAGATTGCAACAAGGATAAATCTCAAATCTTCTTCTTCAACACGCCCCCACCAATTCAGTGCCACATCTTGGCTATCCTGGGTTTCAACAGAAGCTCCCTTCCATCCAAATACCTTGGCATCCCCTTGATCGACAATGCCCTCTGCAACTCCTCTTGGGAGCCTCTCTTATCCTCCTTCTCCAAACGGCTCTCTTCCTGGACCTTTAGAGCTCTAAACCTTCCCATTCATCTCATTCTCCTCCAAGCCGTTCTTCAATCCCTACCGATCTATTCTTTTTCAGCGTTGGCTGCCCCGAAGTTTGTCATCACAACCATCAAAAACTTACAGAGAAACTTCATCTGGAAAGGCCTCAACAAAGGTAAGAAAATGGCACTAGTCAGCTGGGATAAACTCTGCCAGCCCAAAAAACAAGGAGGATTGGGACTAAAGGACACCTCTATAATGAACAAGGTCTTCAGCGCCAAAATTTGGTGGCGCTGGCTAAAAAACCCAAAGGACCTCTGGGCCAGGCTTTGGAAGCAGAAATATGCCCCAAATGTGGCTGAGAAGAACCTAATTCGTTGGAATGGGGACAACCTGAGCTCCTTAATCTGGACAGCGGCCAAGCAGAACAGACATCTTGTGACTCAGCACGCTTTTTGGGAGATTGGTAATGGGGAAACGGCTCTTTTCTGGCAAGATTCCTGGCAGCAGTGGCCAGCTCTGAATGATGAAGAATGGGCCCATGACATCTGCGCCCTAGCCACACAGGCAGGCCTGATAAGGGTAGCGGACTACTGGCAGGACAATCCCATGGAGAACACCTGGAGATGTTGGCACTTGGATAGGGAACGCTTGAATCTGGAGGCACATTTAGAGATGACACCTTTGCAAGAAGAGATGGCTAAACAGAAAATACCTAAAATTGCAGGAGAAGATACGCTTCGATGGGGATACAAGCCATAGGGAACCTTCAGTACAAGGGAAGCGTACCAACTCAAAACTCAGTCAAACCTCCTCCCAGCTTTGAAGATATGGAACAAAATCTAGAGTCTTAAACACTGGCCTAAAATCACTCTTTTCCTTTGGCTGGTCTCCCACTCCAGCATTCTCACTTGGGACAACCTCCCGAAAAGAGGATTTGTGTGTCCCTTTATTTGCATACTATGTGGAGAAGCAGAGGAAACTATGAACCATCTCCTCAATTATTTCCCTTACACAGCTCAAATCTGGGATCAGGCGACGATCATCATGCGCACCTCAGACCGCCTCAGGGATAGCATCCTCGAAACTATAATGGAATGGAGAGACAAGGCTTTTCACTCTCCTCTCCTTAATCGTAAATGGCAACTCCTACCTGGTTTTATTCTTTGGCAAGTGTGGAAAGAAAGGAACAGGAGAATCTTCAGAAGCACCTCTATCTCGTGGAAACAGTGTTGGAGATACTGCCATCGCAATATCATGGAGAATCTCAGCCTGCGAAATTGGCCAAGCGCAGACTTAACTTGTCCACCCTCTGAACTCCCCATCCTCCAGCATTGGTTACCACTTCCTTCTCTTCAGACTCTCCCCTCCCCTCCTCCCACCCTCCCCTCTAGCAGTCTGTATTCTTGGTCCCCCCCTCCGGAAGATTTCATTAAGCTCAATTTTGATGGAGCGTCTAAGGGTAATCCAGGGGCGGTCGGCTATGGAGTTGTCTTCCGCAACCATCATGGGCACATTCTCGTCATAGGCGCCGGCTCCATCGAGCACACGATGAATAATACAGCAGAACTATGGGGACTTATCAAAGGTTTGCAATTGGCCACAAAAAACAACGTTGCCAAGGTAATTGTCGAAGGGCACTCACAATTCATCATTGGCCTACTGCGTAGGATTATAAATGGAGCCAATCCAGATAGAATTTCGCCAAGCTGGAGACTCTCACATGGCCTGAAAATCATTGCAGACCTAATGCAACCAAATCGGGCCATAATTCCAGCTCACGTAAGGAGGAAAGCGAATCAAGTCGCGGATGAACTGGCCAATCTGGGTACCAATTGGAGTGGTCCAGAACTCCACTACAACTCAGCCTGGGATCATGATCACCCTATTCTCCAGCAGTGTATCCGCAAAGCAGAATTGGTGTATGTCCCCCTGGATGGGGTGTTAGTGCGGGGCATGTGGCGGAGGGAGAGGGAGGGCAGCAGCCACCATGGCACTGAGCCACGTGAAGGGATCGTGCCACATCCCGTCACCCTCCCATCCGTTTAAATGTGCATTACGGAGATCAGAGTGTGCATTTATGCACTCCTCTCTGCGTCGTCGTTTGGCTTATATCTGCGTCGTCGTTTGGATTTTGCAACTATGGTTGTATCCCGTCCCCGTTTGTAGGTTGAAGAGCCTTCCCCGGTGTAGCCATGGTGGCCAGGGCTCACTCAGGATAGCACTCTCCAACTCGAGGCGACCTCTGCTGGCCACCAGGTCACCCACCTTGCCGTCGTGTTTATGCTCTTGCAGGCCGATAACCACCTCCTCCCTATGTCGCGTCCCAGGGGAAGGTCGCAGAAGGGATCTCCCTGGAAGCCTCACCGGCCCTCGGTCTCTCCCCCCGACTCACCTTCTGCAGACTCCTCCCCCCCGACCCAGTCAGCGCCTCTTCTGGATCCCCCTCCTGGACCGCCGAACCTGCAATTGGGATGCTTAGCGCTAGTACCCAGGTTGGTGAGCTCATTCCTGCACCCCACGACAGCCTTCACTGCCCCCAAGCCAACCCCTGACCCTCTGAAAAGCTCTAGCAGTGAGCTTCCACTGCGCAGAGGGCATGAGGATGATGACTCTTACACCAGTGAGCAGTTTAAGACCAGCCTCAAAATTCTCTATGGCCTACTTTTTGAGCTTCGCCAAGGGGTGGCGAATCTCTAGTTCCGCTTGCAAGCAACTGATGAATGGGTGGAGGTCTTCCTTCAGACGCTTGCCTCCATGCAAGCAACATTCTCCTCGAACGCGGCAGAAGCGACCCCCTCGATGGATCCCAAGGCCGCTCCAGGTGGTGGGCATGACGAGCCTCATTGCTCTTCAGCGAAGGAACGAGTGCAGTGCGCGCAGGGAAGCAGAGCAGCTCGGCAGGGGTCCGTGAGCATCGTGAGACCACAAAGGCTGAAGGAACCACGGACGAAATGCAGGTTGAGCGACAATGGTCAGATGAGGCAACCTACATCGAGGAGGAGCCCTGGACAGTAGACCTCCAAGCCGCGTGGCTGGGATATTCACCAGGTGTCTGAGTTTGTAGTGTTTTGTTATGTCTTTTCAGTTGATGAACAAACTAGGTGATGAACAGTATTTTATGCTCAGTTTCAGTTGATGAACAATTTTTATTACTTATGTTGAACCTATTAGCTAGCTGGACTAGTTTCCCCTCTGTTGGGGCAGTCCAGTTATCACAGCATGACTATCAATGTTTTTTGTAACTCTTCTTCAATTTTGGAAGGTTCCTAATATTATACTTCTTACTTACAAAAAAACAAAATTCTGGAATTGAAACCATTTATTTTTTGAAAGTATTTTCATTCTAATTATATTGTGTTCTGCATAATCCATCTTTCTTTTATTTTTACCAGTAGTCTGACTTTCCATGTTCAAAATTTTTGTTCCTACCTTGCATTTTTTATCTCTTCAATGTATTTATGAAATTCATTCATAATGATTTATGTATACTTCCAACTGGTTAGAGTTAAGTACAATTTTCATAGTCACTTCTTTAAATAGATCATCTGGCTGGAGTGTCTCTATATGTGTTAGGATAAATAAAGTCATATGTGATGGCAAAGAAACAAATATATTCTTATAGATGTGGTACTCCTCTATAAGTTTTACCTGTGGCATGTATAGTTCAAATGTGGGACTTAGAGAATATTCGGCGTAATGATTTGAAGCAATACAAAACAATATAAAATGTTTTTGTTTTTTTTTTAATAAAGGTTCCTGGAAAATAGTACCAGGAATCACACACATTAAACATTCAAATTAAATAAACGCAATCTCTTGACATGCATCATAGTTGAAGATAAAAATTTCCGAGGACATAAATATAAAAGAGGATAAAAATTGTTTTCTTTAAAATATATCAAAAAAATAATATTGTTTGTTACATATTCCTGGAAACTTAAATGCGTTTTTCATATAGACTAAGATTGGGTCTCCCGTGGACCTTAAAATAAATATGTACAATAAATTGGACTGTAGAAATAAGAAGTGGGCGAGGCTAGAGATAAAGACCCGAAAAGAAGAAATTGGAAGGTATCAGTCTTTGGTTAGACATTTCTATTTAAAGAGGTGGAATAAATGGAATGATAAACAAAGCAGGATGTGATCAGTATAGACTTACACTGATGGTATATATCTCCCCCTTTGCTATTTTCTTGTTGATTCCTTTTTATTGTTGTCTTCGATGACTACTGGAATCATGCCAACTTCATGTTGTCCTTCGTTGGTGAGCTTGTCGATTTCTCTTTGGAGCCATTCTTCAATGTATTTTCTCATGGGGGCCAAATTGATCTTATCCTGAATTTTTATGTTGAAAATCTCCTTTTACAATTCCCTTAGATCGATAGAAATATTATGCAAAGCCTGAGCAATTTCTTCATTTTGTACCGAATAGTCGACTAGCCAGTTGTCCACATCATCTTCACCATATTCAAGGATGTTGTAAAAATTTTCTAAAGATGACCCCTTAAAAATATCAACTTGTTCATCGAAGGCTTGCTTGGTTAAGGGCAAGGAGTTGACAATTAAGTTACAGTCTTGGACCTCGTTGGTACTTCCAGCTAAGTCTATTTTGGTCAGCTTTCTAAATAATTCTTCTTTCTTTGATATGGCTTGTTCAGATGATTGGACAATGAGATGCAGGTTCTTCACTTTCTCTTTCCATCATGCATTTAATTGAGTGATTCAATTTGGGGAGGGGAGATATTCTTGTCTTCTTCTCATATCGGTCATGTTGTTGACATGGATGCCAAAAGGGATGACCATGTATATATAGAAATGTTCTTCATTTTTTAAATCTGCCTGTAAATGTTCGTTCAAATCATGTGCCCTCGTTCCAAGCGAAGCCATACTTTGTGATATTTCCCAGGCCTAAGTAATCAACTCCATTATGTTCTTGATATTCTTCTCCACATAGCCTCTACATGATGCGAGGAGGCTAGAGGATCCTTTTAAATTGGCTGCATGGGTGGTGGGCATGGTTATTTCTAAAGGACCGGAAAGCAATGGCATAGGAATCAAAGATTCCTCCAATTCCTTGTCTCGGTCCTTCAATCTAGCATTCTCAGCCTCAATGCCTCCAATGGAATCATCAAGAGCATCCTTGGTTGCTCGGTGAAGTCAGGAGATTTGGGATGGTTTCATGTTCCTAAGTTTAATCTCTAAACGAGATTTCCTTTTCTTATTTCTTACATCTCTCTTTTCAATAATTAAATTTTTAGACTCGGTGTATAATACAACGCTCTGGAATACGAAGGATTCATCTTCGTTAAAAATTTTGGTCTCAACTATTTCCATTGGGGGACTATGTTGTATCATGTCCCCAAGATGATCAACGTTGTGGAATATGCTATCCATATTAGTCTCAAGTTCCATGTATTCACTTTCAATTTTGGGCTCTTTCGCTTTCCCTACAAATTTTTTTCTCTTCTTCTTCATGGGAATCTTGTGAGAACTATCAATTTTAGTCCGACCAGGGTTCTTATCTCCTCCTCCATTTGAAGTATTTTGAGTCGCTTTCTTACTGGGGTGGGCTATTGGAGTGATGCTCTGAGATGTCGTACTCTTGGGAGTGGTAGTTGGGGAAATAACACTCTTCTCACTGGGGCCTTTTCCCTGTTGTTTGTACAATTCAGTGGTGCTTTGTAATGTCTCTAGGTCATCGGTGTCAGAAGTAGGAGTGTTGTCTTCATTTTCTTTGTCTTCATTCAGGCGTGTTTGGATAAAAGAATTTTTGAAGCCAAATGCTAATAAATTTTCTAAAAAAATCCCATTAGGGTCGAACCCTCTTAGCCTTTCAAAATATCTTAGGTTCAATCTATTGAAATGGCCTGCGAATTCATCAATTTTGTTGATGTTCCTCAACACGAAGTCCCTGACTTTCCAAGGTAGAGGAATGAACTATTTTTTTCTCTTCTCATGGAATAAATGCAACCAGTAGTTGTATTTCCTTGCTATTTCTGTAACAAACATTATGTCTGTAATGTGACATGGAAGGAAAGAAGGATTTTCCTTGGATCCAAAAATAATTATCACACTGTAATTCTCCATTTGTTCAAGTGCCCCCTTCCTGTCCAAAAACTTTCTTTCCTAGTCATACATGCGGGGATCATCCTTTCCTAACAATAAATCTTTGAAAACAGAGACAAAGTCATTAAAAACCTCATAAAAAAAATGGGATGCCTTGTGCCTCCACAGGGTCTAGTACCATAAGGTTACTAGGTTGAATTCACAGTTTACCTTCTTGGACACAGACAGTTTTGGAAATGAACAACAATGCGCTATCGCGAAAAACAAGTAGGATGACATATAAAATTTCTTCTCCTTTTTGAATCATGACAATTGGGAACAGATTTCAATGGAAATTAGCTTCCCCCAATAAAAAAATTGCTTGTTCCTTGACTGTGAAATACAAAATATAAAGAACCATGTGGGAAATACTTGTTATGGATTCTTGTCCCATTATTCTTGTAAACAACCAGGCAATTTCCCGAAATGGATTTCTAAATGAACTAACCTGCAAGCTTGCGATATCTTCAGGAACTGTCGTCGGGTCTTCCAGGAACTTAGGCAAGAGGTCCAACCCATTGTCATGCTTTTTTAGGAACTGCTTGGAGTCTTCTCCTCTGAAGGTCAATGTTGCCTTTGGTAATCTTAACATCTTGTGGAAGACCTGATGTGACAAAGAAACATGAGAGTGGTCCCACAATGAAATAATTCTTTGGCCTGAAATATATCTCTCGGTGCACCAAGAGACATCCTCTTTATAGTAAAAAACTTCAGGGACATAGCCTGCACGAGCAATTCCAAAGGTCTAAATTACTTATTTATGGGCGGAAGGGGATGAGTAGTAAGAGTATTCCCTGGACCTCTGGAAGTCCTGGTCCCCATGCCCGAAGATGTTTATTGTATCTCCATAGAGTTGTTGTTGATATGGTACCATAATTTTATGAGAACGTTTGTTTTCTCCAGACGATGGCTAAAATGAACAGTTGGAGGGGATAATATAACCCTCTGCAAATGTTGGTCCAATGTGTGTGAATGGGAGATCTCCTCGAGCCTTTTGTTCATTAATCACAATCTCTACAGGTGTTGCATGATGACCTGTTAGCATTAAAACTTAGTAATTGCATACTTAGAAGTGAGAAGGTGGCAGTTACGGTGAAGAGATATTAAGGATTGGAGGTTTTCTGAACCTGCCAACCCGACGACGTGCGAAAGACATTCCATGATGTTTGAAATGAACACTCAGAAAGGATAATATAACCCTCCGCAAATATTGGTTTAATGCGTATTAATGGGAGATATCCTCGAGCCTTTCGCTCATTAATGAAAATATTTACGGTTCATGCATGAGGAGTTGTTAGCATTAAAGATTACTAATTGCATATTTAGAAATA
>ML810592.1:179258-198979 GCA_009831015.1 Picea engelmannii | reverse complement strand
AAATTTATTTCTGCATTAATTAAATTTAGCAACTTACTTGGTTAATTGATATCATAACGACTTTAGTCACCTAGGCTTGGAATTTTCACATGGTATTAGAGCTATTTTTTTTATTGAGATTCTCAGGGATTTGCAGCAATAAATTATTACAAGGAAAAAGTATCAATAGTTAGAGGGTTTCAAAGTTTTATTTTCAGATTTGGGAGTTTGTGCATTAGATCTTAGAGATGGCATCAAGTAGCCTTGGGTTTGAAGACAGATTGGATGGCCCCTCAAATTTCTTATCATGGAACACGAGGGTTACACTCTTACTAGAAGAGAATGATCTCTAGGATATTATCAAGGATGTTGTGATAATCAAGTGCTTCCTTTGTCAAAAGAACAATCATTATGCATCATAATATCAAGAGAAGAAGAAGGGTAAAGGCCAGCAACAATAGAAGCAAGCAGCAGCCTATGCAAAAACTCAAAAGAACAAGTTTGCTACCAAGTTCGAGAAGGATTTCTCATTGGTATCTTGTCTTTCTACCAGATCTGAGAAATGTGTGGTATGTGGACTGTGGGGCATCTCAACATATGACATCAGCTCGACAATTGTTTTATAATCTAAAGAAGCAGGACTCAAGAGTACAAGTCGAGCTTGGTGATGATGCCAAGTACCCAGTAGCAGGAGTTGGCACTATTCCCTTCCAACTCAAGTTAGGTAATTCTCTAGATTTTGACGATGTCTTGCTTGTACCAGGTCTCAGGAAGAATTTGCTTTCAGTTTCATTTATGGAGGATAAGGGCTTTCCAGTAGAGTTCAAGAACCAACAAGTCCTCATCAAACCGAAGAAATCTAGCACAAATACAACTCAAGTAATAGGGGCTAGAGAAGGTAATTTGTACATGTTGCAAGGTGAACTTGTTCGAGCCTTGGTGCATAACAGTGACATCTTGTGCAAGTTGTGGCACAAGAGGATGGGGCACCTACATCACAAGGCGTTGCCTATTCTGAGGGAGATAGTCACAGGTCTTCCAGAGTTCAATATTGAGCAGCATGGTGTATGCAAAGGGCACATGCTTGGAAAGCATGCCAAGGCTGCTTTCCCAAGCAATGAGCATAGGTCTAATGGGATTCTAGACCTAGTACATTTGGATGTTTATGGACCGATGTCAATAGTGTCAATAACACGAAGCATGTATTATGTTTCCTTTATTGATTATTTCTCTCGCAAGACTTGGATCTACTTCTTAAAGACCAAGGATAAGGTCTAACTAGTTTTAGGAGTTCAAGGCTCTACTTGAAAACCAAATAGGGAAGAAGATCAAAGTCTTGAGATCAAACAATGGGGGTGAGTAGACCTCCAAGGATTTCGAGGGTTTCTGCAAGGAGGTAGGAATTAAGAGGGAGTTGACAATTCCATACAACCCACAACAAAATGAGGTTGCAAAGAGAAAGAATCGATCCATCATAGGGGCTGCTAAGGTCGTGATACATGACTAGGACTTGCCAATGTTTCTTTGGGCAGAGGCATGCAACATAGCAATCTACATCCAGAGTTAATGTCCTCATAGGATCTCAAAGGAAAATACACCAGAGGAGGCAATCATCTTTGGTTTTCTATTTTATCTCCATGTACCTGTAGAGAAGAGGACCAAGTTGGAGCCCTCCAATAGCATGGGTTTATTTATGGGTTACAATGAGACTTCGAAGGCTTATAGGGTCTTTATTCCAGAGCAGAGGAAGATAGTAGTGAGATGGGATGTAAAGTTTGAGGAAGACTTTGCATCCAAGAAGTCCCATGAGCCTATTCCAATGATAGAGGATGAGGGGCAAGAAACTCCAAAGGTTGATCTGGGGTCACCAATGATTTCCAGGGCAGTACAACAACCTTCAGGTGAAGAGGGAGAGACAACAACCCCTTCCACTTATGTCAGGAAACCTTGATGGTTCACTCAAACGTTGAGGGATGCTCGAGAGCATGTTGAGACTCCAAGGAGCACATTGAGAGAGAGGAGACCTCTAAAGAAGTTTCCATACTACATGGCATTGATGAGCAACATTCTAGATTCTAAGCCTTCCAACTTTCAAGAGGCAGCAGACCAACAGGTATGGCAGGATGCCATGGTGGAGTACACCTCCATCATGAAGAATGATGTTTGGGACACAGAGCCAAGACTAGAGGGGAAGCCTGTTGTGAGTTCCAGGTGGCTCTACAAGATCAAGCATGCTACAGATGGAAACATTGAGAATTTCAAAGCAAGGTTTGTGGTGAGAGGGTTCTCCCAAAGAGAGGGAGTGGACTATGAGGAGACATTTGCTCCAATTTCTAGGTACACTTCCATTAGAGTAGTTATGTCATTATTTTCATTTATGGGATGGAGGATACATCAGATGGATGTGAAGACAACTTTCCTTGATGGGATCATTGACGAAGAAGTGTACATAGAGTAGGCTTAGGGATTTGAGGTAAATGGAAAGGAGTCTCATGTTTGCAGGCTTAATAAAGCCTTGTATGGACTCAAGCAAGCATCGAGAGCATGGTATTCTAGGATCAATGGATATCTGCAAAGTATGGGCTTCACCAAAAGCGAAGCAGATTATAACTTATACTACATATTTGTTGAGATTGATCTACTCATTTTGGTGTTGTACGTGGATCTCTTGTTTTTAACAGGTGTAGAGAAGCTCATTGCAAGGTGCAAAGCAAACATGGTAGTTGAGTTCGAGATGAAGGACATCGACATGATGAATTACTTCTTGGGTTTGGAAGTTTGGCAAAGACTAGGGTAGATTTTCCTTGGGCAGGGTAAGTATGCAATTCAGATCCTGAAGAGGTTTCAAATGGAGGACTGCAAACATATGGCCACACCCATGATCACTAATTGAAGAAAGTGACAACTTCATATTTAGAGTTGGTGGATTCCACGTTGTACAAGAAGCTGATAGGTTCTTTGATGTATTTGATCAACACAAGAACAAATATATGTTTTGCAATGAATACCTTGAGTCAGTTCATGGTGGCGCCAAGGCAAGAGCATTGGGTAGGAGAAAAACATGTGCTCAGGTATTTGAGGGGCACAGTGGAGTATGGTCTGATATATCTTAGAGATGGTGAAGTGAAGTTGCAAGGGTATTCGGACTCAAATTGGACAGGTAGTGCAGCAGACAAGAAGAGCACCTCAGGGTGTTGCTTTAGCTTGGGATCAGTGATGATATCCTAGTTCAGCATGAAGCAAACTTCCATAGCACTTAGCTCAGTAGAGGCAGAGCACATGGTATTCAGTACTACTAGTTGTGAGGCCATTCAACTTCGCAAGTTACTTGCAGGTTTGTTTGAACAGGATTTGGATCCCACAGTCATTTATTGTGATAATCAGAGTTGTATCAAACTCTTTGAAATTCTAGCGTTTCATGACAGGTCGAAGTATATAGAGATCAGATATCACTTCATATGAGGCAGGGTTTAGAAGGGAGAAGTGAAGCTCCAATATATTCCCACAGATCAACATATAGTTGATATTCTCACCAAACCCTTGGAAAAAAGGAAGTTTGAGGCATTCATAGACAAATTTGGATTGGTGCAGAATTTCTTCTTCGCTAAGAGGGAGTGTTGAGAATTATAGTTCAGACAAGAACTTCCACACAGGTTCAATGCAAACATGCGAGAAGTAGTTCGAGATATTTTTGAAAAGTAATTCTATTTTGCAATTCACTTTAACAAAAATCGAAAGTCTTATATTTAGTTGTTAAGTCTAAAAAAAGTGTATGCCATGAATGCATGACTTAGAGTAGGAGTAAACTCAAAATAGAGTAGGGTTTTGGTCTCTGCTTAAAGTATAAAGACAAGACAAGATAGAGAGTTTACACACACACGAACAGTTGAGTAGGTTGAGAGAGAGAGAGAGAACATGCAACCAAGAAAGAGCCATTTTTGAGCAACATATAGTCCCATACATGGATTCAAATAGTTTCGTACAGCCGTATGGACAAGACCATATGGATCCATACAGTCATACAAACAGACCATACAAGCGTTCGTACAGTCAAGCCGTACAACCGTACAACTATACTTTCTCAACAGGTTGTTCCACTCAGTTCAGGTTGATTTTAGGTAATCGTGCAACTGCTTGGTTTTGATAGCTTGTGAAGGTTTACTTGTAAGTTCTTCGAAGGAATGAAAAGCTGATATGAAGAAGTAAGTACATGTGTATGTGTGACATTGTTTTATGCATCTACTATTTAATTTCCAGCTATTGTGTGATTGATACTGTGGTCTAAAATTTATTTCTGAATTAATTAAATTCCACAATTTACTTGATTAATTGAGATCATAAGAACTTTAGTCACCTAAGCTTGGAATTTTCACATTAAAAAGAAAAACAATAAAATAAATAAATAAAATAAAATAAAAATCTAACTTTATTATAGTATTCAAGCATATAAACTAATGGAGAATGGACCTAAAGTTGCATTGTTCGCAAGGACCTTAAAGTGTTTTAAAAATATCCTGATTTATATAATTCGTTTATAATCGCTGGAACTTATGTTGCTAGAATTATCATACTTGATATTTAGGTAATGGAGAATGGCCCTAAAGTTCCACTATTTGCTGGGATCTTAAAAGTACTTTTTAGAACGTCTTGATTTATTCTTATATGTTCTGTAAAAGATATTTTGATTTAAATTATTCTCATGAATCTGCCAATCCAGAAAGCCTTTGATCAAGTTTATTCTCGACAGAAACCTCCACAGATTCCAGAGATGACTTGTAAAGGCAAACAGAGGAGAGACCATCTTAATTAAGCTGACTGTGCAATGTGACCATTGCTGAAAAACGTCAATACTTATTAAAGATGCTTTAATTCAAATTATTCTCATATACAGAGCAATGCAAAAAGCCTTTGATCAACTTTCTCCTGACGGAAACCTGCAGAGATGCTAGAGATGACATGCAAAGGAAAACACAGAAGAGTTCATCTTAATTAAACTGCCTGAGCAGTGTGGTCATAATTCTTCTTTCAAACGCCAATACTTATTAAATCCTGGAAAAAGAAAGCGAGCTTGTCTGTATTTGACTGATCTTTCTTTTAAGGCATTAAGAATTGCACTTTTTTTAGGTAAATGAGAGTTTATTATCAAAACAAAAAATTCTTCATGATTTATTCTAATATGTTCTGTAAAAGATATTGGATTTAAATTATTCTCATGAATCTGGAAAAGCAAAAAGCCTTTGATATACTTTATTC
Organism: Picea engelmannii; assembly: GCA_009831015.1. NCBI lineage: Eukaryota > Viridiplantae > Streptophyta > Pinopsida > Pinales > Pinaceae > Picea > Picea engelmannii. The sequence continues at coordinate 193,747 of ML810592.1, read as the reverse complement.
TCGACAGAAACCTGCAGAGATTTCAGCGATGCCTTGCAAGGCAAACACAGAACAGACTGTCTTAATTAAGGTGCGTGTGCAGTGTGACCATTATTTTGCTTAAAATCGTCAATACTTGATAAAGACACTTTAATTTAAATTATTCTAATGTACAGGGCAGTGCAAAAATCCCTTGATCAACTTGATTCTGGACGGAAACCTGCACATATGCCAGAGGACATGCAAAGACAAACACAGAAGAGTTCACCTTAATTAATCCGCCTGCGCAGTGTGGCCATAATTCTGCCTAAAAAGCTTAATACTTACTAAATACCGGAAAAAGAAAGCGAGTTCGTTTTGCATCTGACTGACTTTTTAAAGGCATTAAGATTTGTATTTTTTTTAATTAAATGACAGTTTACTATCAAAATAAGTATCTCTTCATCAAAAGGCCAAGGTAAACACAGAAGATGCTACTCAAATTTTAAGAACCGTCTTTGAATTCACAATATTTACAATTCAAATTCAAATTCATACAGAAAAGATGCTAGAAAACTGGGAATAACATTCTAACCACGCAAATTCGGCAACTATTGACCTTTTATAAACTCTTCTATCACACAACTATTGACCTTTTATAAACCCTTCTATCACACAACATTTGTTCTAGTATTTTTAAGCCGCCGTGCAGATACAAGGTTTGGCCATTTCGGTCCTTCACTGGATAGTTCAATGGTTTGTGAAAGAACGATGTTAAAAAAAACGGCGTTGTTTATTCGTTCTATAAAATGGTTTTTTATTGGAATTTTGTCATATAAATTTACACGAATTTTACACGAATTTTTGTTATTTAAAATTTATTTTTGAATATAGAAATGAATTCAGCATACTGAAAACTTTTGGAACACTTAAATTATACAAAAATATTTACACAAATCTACAAATCTAACAATTTTTCACTAAATTTTAATAAATATATAAAAAAATCTTGATTCTACAGCTAAAAAACACATGCTTTCCAGGTGGATTGAACGTGCGACCTCCATATAACTAACTTTAATTTTTTTATTGGACGTACCTTTGTCCCCGGACGCAGTGACCGTGTTGGGATTTATTCATTTCGTCGTGCACAGGCGTCTTGAACGGAATCTGTCGCTGAAGACAGAGAGGAGATTCTTCATGCTTTGAAGAATAACTACCTGCTAATGAGTGCCTCTCCTTCTCAGAAGGAGTCTTGATCGCCTGGACTTCCATCAAGTCGGATAAATTCACTTCGACGACGGCAGAAGAAGATTGTGTCTTAGGAAGAGTGAATTTGTGCTTCAATTGGTCGAATAGAAGCTGCTTTTCTTCTTGGCGCTTCAACATGTCCGCGTAAGAAACCTGCTTGGGATTCGAATTGAGATTTTGTTTGGGTTGCAGAGCAGGCTTAGATAAGAAGGAATGGTTGAAAGGCTGGCCGCTCATGGTTACGTGCATGGACACTCCGTGCAACAATATAATGGAATGGATTTGTTAGGCAATAAAATGCATTCATGTAGCCATTTGGAAAAGAAAGAGAATGAACAAGGAATGCAACAAAACGTATTGGTGAAAAGAGTTTGAGCGGGAAAGATAAAATGGGAAATGAAAACACTTTGGTGCAGAGTTTTCATGCATGTGAAATAAAAGCATTATGTTAGAGTTTGGTGCGGAGTTTTCATGCAGGCTCATTATGTTAAATAAATTAAAATCTAGGTTAGTGGATTGTTTTATTGCTTAGCTATTTATAATTGAATAATTGAATATGGAGGTGATATTAATGTAATATAATACATTAAAATAATATATATATAAATGATATATATAATAAAATATTTTAATATATATTAATATATTAAAAGTTATATATTTGTTTGAATTTTTTCTATTTCTATTTATTTTAGTTTCACTTAATACATCAAGAAAATAATATAGTGGTTATAAGTTGTAATATATTTTATAATGTAGTGGTTACGGTTTGTAATATATTATAAAATAGATTAATAAATTAAAAATTATATTAATATTTTTTTAATATTAATATTTTTTAATATTAAAATATAGTGGTTATAAGTTGTAATATATTTTATAATGTAGTGGTTACGGTTTGTAATATATTATAAAATAGATTAATAAATTAAAAAATATATTAATATTTTTTTAATATATTTATAATATTAATATTTTTTAATAATTTAATATTAATGTATTAAATTAACATAGATCTATCTTAACTCTTAATCCCTCTCTATGCTTGATATCTCTATGCTTGATATATGAGATTGAAATGAATCTATGTTAATTATTAATAAATGATGCATATAAAATGTAAATATTGTATTTAATGATACAATATTAAATGTGTTTTTCTTTGTTCAATTTGAAATATATACATTTTTATAAGTTTATATATATATATATATATATATATATATATATATATATATATATAATGATTGAATTATATATTTTTTAATTTATGTAGTATTTACTACTTTACTACTGTATAAGTTGGAATATACAATGTTGGTAGGGTATGTATATCTTAATAGACTAGTATATGCACTTAAGTAGACTTTAGCACTAAAATCCTTGCTCTCAAGAGATCTCTTATCCCACAAAGAAGAGTGTAACCTCAAAATTTGATTATTATTATTATATATTTTAATTATATAATATTTTTTATTCTACTATATTGTTAACTTATGAAATTACTCACAAAACCAAATTGTATAAATTTTTACCATTTTCATAATCAATTTTACATATGTAAAGGGATTTTATAATAAATGCATATGTTGAACATAAAGTTTAGGACTTCTCCATGACACCAATTGTTAGCATGGTATTCATGATTAATGTGGGACATTGAAACATCATGGTGGCATTTGTTGTTGAGTTAAACTTGTTGAATAGAGAGAGAATGTGTCACTTGAAAATAGTGACCATAACTCATGTTGTACACACCTCATTAGTAGGTATAAATAGAAATACAAGGACAAATAATGGGGTTTCATCTTTAGCTCGCTTGTAATTCAAACTCCTCCAGTAGGTAGGGCTTCAAGAGGTCATGGATTCAAGTTCTCTGAGCACCCTACGAAAAAACATTCATGCTATCATCGATGGCTTGGTATGTTGTATAGTGTCATAGTGATGGATCTCGGGTTGGGTGGAATCACGATGGAATACAAGGATGGGTGTTCATTTGATAAGGTTAAGCATGTGCACACTACGTTATAAATGAGCACACAAATATGCCTTGTTCAATTTGTTTTATATGCAATTAGTGCATTGTGAATGCAAACTAATTACAATAATGGGGGAGATAACTAGAGATATTTACAAGGTGGAGATCACTACAAGGAGTGGTTCTCATCATTTCTTCCTTGCTAAGAGGAAGGTGTCCTTGACTTTCACTATAGATGAGGAAACTTCTCAAAAAACTATTTCACTTGTCATGGCAAAGTACCTTTGCAACCAACCAAATAGGTTGTGGTTTGCTTTTGTCGAGTGGGGAAAGTCTTCAAATCAAAGAATGTGTCCTCTAAGAGAGGAGATTGGAAATCTAGGATAGTGTCATGAGGATGAATGTTTGGAACCTTTGCCTCCAAATGGGAGAGCTCACATAGATTGAGCTAGAAAAATTAATGTTGTCGTGGATGTCAATCTCAACTTGAAGATCCAAGTGAAAGGAATTGGAATCGACCACTTAGATTATAGTGCATGGCCCACAATGAATTAACTTAAGCTTGTGATGTTGCTTATTCTTGAACCTTTTATTATATAATTGAAGCTACATGCAATCATTACCATTAAGAGAATGAGGAGCTAAATGTTGATTATGTAGTACCTTGAATTTAGCTTGTGTTCCTTAGAGAGCCTCCCAAACTTTGGTGTGACATTAGGTCAAATTTTACACGAGGAGGAATCTTTATTTTGCAAATTTTGATGGTGGGATGTGTTTTGTGATAGAAGAATAATCGAAAGAACAAATGATGCCAAGTGTTGGAAATCATAACAAAGTTCAAATGGAGAATACCCCATGGAATTATGTGTTGCCCGATTATAGCTATGTTGAAGAATAATTTTTTCAAGGAAAACCTCACGAGGAATTTTTTTATCACTTCCTTGCATTTACATATGCTACCCATTAAAAATCCATCGATGTTGATTACGATGTCTCCTCATCAAGGACGTTAAGTGAAGCATACAATATAGACATACAACCCAGGGAAACAACTATGAGACATCCTACATGAAGCTCAAGCTAGCCCAATGGACATATGTAGACATGTGTCCATTTCTTATTTTTTGGGTGATGGATGTGGAGAGCATGGAACAAGGTGTGATTAACCATTGTTACTTGACCATCAGTTTGTGGATGTAAAGAACTAGAGAAACATAATTGACACCCAAGAAGACTCCATAGTGTTCACCAAATGTGGCTAAGGAACTCTAAATTATGAGTAGAAATAATAATGAGAGGTGACCCAAAATGACACCATGCATGCCTGAAAAATAAGTCTATAGATTATGGAGCATCTATGGACTTAGTATCTAGAATGAAGATGGTCATATTGGAGAAGCAACAAACCACCACAAAAATGGAATCATGGTGACATCAAGTCCAACGCAATCCACTGATAAAGTCCATAGAAATGGACTCTTGTTGGGGAGAAGGCACCAATACTGGTTAATACAATCAAAGCTTTCTATTGGCAGGCTTGGATTGACTACAAAGAGATCATTGATGAATGAACACTCCTAGTTCCTTCTGCATGGAAGGCTAGTGGAGATAATATTGTAAATTCTTTTGTACCCCAATTTGAGCACCACAAGATGAATAATCCTCTCCAAATAGAAGATGGTGAGAAAGGCTAGTAGGGAGACAAAGTTGATTAAACTTATTGAGGAACCCATCCTATGAGTGGTAATCTAGGAAGGGTGCTTGATTAATCATTATTGTTTGTTGTAGTGCAACAATAGTCGAACCAAAATCAAGATCATTAACATAAATATTCTTCCATTCCTCAGAAATAGGGCATCAAGTATCCAAAATAACAAGAATTCAAGTTGGGGGGTGACCGAGAAAGTTATCCACCTTGTTTCTAGCACCTTTCTTATACTCAATCATGAAATGGACTATTGTATATAAGAAGTTTGTTTCATGTGACGATGTTCCTAAATTTTGAATTGAGAAGCATTGGATGGGTTGATGATTAATATGCAAGATAATCTCATTGCCCACAAGATAATGTCTCCATTGTTTCAATGCTTGGACCAAGGTAGAAAATTCATTTATTCGAGTGAATCCACCTTTCTACATTTTCATATTTTCAATATGTGCCTTAAAATTTTCTACTTCAGATTTCCTTCAACAATCAAAATTTGGTTTTCTTATGCATTTTGTTAAAGTTGAGTATAACCGGGAAAAATATATATTTATGCATTTTTGTATACTTGATGCATGGATACATAGGTTCAATATTGTGTAATTATGTCTTAGTCCAAATTTCATACCCGAGGTGTACTTGGTTTGGTCATGGAGTGCATTTTTGTGTTGACTATGAAAATTGACAAATATCAATTACTATTTTGACATACTTGGATTTCACTATGGAAGATTTATTTTGGATAACTGAGTATGAGAGGTCGTAGAAAATGTTGGTAGCTCCAAGTTGGAATGTTTTTGTTTTCACTTAGCATTAAATAGAAGTCTAGTTGTGCATTTCAATGAGGCACTCAACCCTAATTTTTACCCTGTAGAAAAAAGAATCAAATTTGGAGTTTTTTTGCACAACATAAATTTTTCTATATAAAAAAAAGGAAATATTATGAAGGTTTGCAATGACTAAACACACACTCTCCAAGTTGAATCATTCAATTTGGCATTATAACAAAGGTTGGTTATGCATTTTAGTGAAACCAACCAAAACTCTCTTGCTTCACTAAAACCCATAAGCTTCATTTCTTTTCCAATTTGAGTGATTCAAATTTGAGAGCGTATATTTTTTGATGATCCACCTTTCTACACTTCCATATTTTCAATTTTGTCCTTAAAATTTTATGCTTGATATTTCCTTTAACATGCATAATTTTGTTTGGGCGTGCATTTTTCAAAGTTGTGTAAAAGTGAAGAAAATAGGCATGCAAGCATTTTGACAAATCTTATGCATGGGCACATAGGATCAATATTGTATAATTATGTCTCGGTTCAAATTCCATATGTTGGTTGTACTTGGTTTAGCCATGGAATGCATTTTTGTACTAATTGTGAAAATTGTCAAATAGTATTAATTGTTATTTGTTAGAATTGGATTTCACTGTAGAAATTTATTTGGACAATTGAATATGATAACTTGTAGAAAAGGTTGGTAGCTCCAAGCTAGAATATTTGAGTTTCCAGATACCATTAACCAGTGTTCATTTCATTGAGACGCACATCCTTAATTTTTATCCTATGGAAAAAAGGCAAATTTGGAGTATTTTTGTACAACATAAATGTTTTTATGTCAAATAAAAAATTGAAATAGTAAGAAGGTTTGTAATAACTAAACACACACTCTCCAAGTTGAATCATTCAATTTGGCCTTGTAATGAAGTTTGGGTGTGCATTTTAATGAAACTATCAAAAATTATGTTGCTTCACTAAAATGTACAACTAAGCTTCATTTATTGGTCAATTTGAGTGTTTCAAATTGGAATGTGTGTTTTTTCATTATCCACCTTTCTGCATTTCCAAATTTCCAATTTTATCCTTAAAATTTTGCACTTTAGATTTACTTCAAAATGCATAATTAAAAATTTTCACTTTAGATTTACTTCAAAATGCATAATTAAAATTTTTCACTTTAGATTTACTTCAAAATGCATAATTTTTCTTTGGCATGCATTTTGTCAAAGTTCTGTAAAAGTGGGAAAGATAGGTAAAGATATGTAAGTAGACATTTTGACACGCCCTAAAAATAAGTAAGTAGGCTCTAGGAAAGAAGTTTTATTTTTATCATAGGACCCTCATGCACTCTGCAGTGTGCATTTCTTATGGAAAATAATTTTTGTTTGTACCTTGTTTTCAAAATAAAGGTAAATTTGTTTGTTTCTTTTAAATGGGTAGAGGATATTTTGACTTGTTGGGTTGAATATGGTGTTTTATAATGAATGAATAAGGAGTCCTAGATTTCATCAAGTATATTTGATTTTATATGTTTACATTTATGGCATTTGTGTATTTTGTTAGGTAATTAAATTTCATAAGACAATTTCTAAGTTATTATTTAACACAATATTTTGAACTCTGGATAAGTGACTTGAGCATATACGAGGATTATTAATGAAAACTAACATGTAATAATCACATTAGAACCCTTTAGCCATGCATTTATAATGTAGGGAATGCATTTTATAAGTTTTTATAAACAATTTTTTTTCCAAGGAAAGAAATGCAATTCTCATTCAGGAAATCCAAAATGGTCCTTCAAGAAGACAAAGAGAAATACCATGCTCAAAGGATAAATGGAATTTCATCCATGATTCAAAAGGCATTGTCACTTTCAAGTCCCTAACTGACATATTACATTCCAAAAATTGACATCTTCAATGATTCCAAACCGTCATGTTTCAAAGTAAATACTAATATGAAAGTTTGTTTAAAAGACATCAAGAGTAGCTTTCCTTATTACAACATAGTATCCATCATGTCCTTCGCCAGAAAGAAAAAAATGAATTTCCATTAGTTCCAGTCCTTCTTTAGAGAGTTTTTCAACAACTTGATTATGTTCTCTAAATATATGGGTGAAACAAATGTCCTGGAAGTTTCTAGCAATGAGTTTAAGTTGTTCTGTAGCAACATATAACCCAAGGTTTTGAATATTTATATGACCATTCATCCACTTTATAACCAACAAAGAATCTCCAAATACCTATAGAGTACTCATGCCACTATCCAAGGAAAATTTTAATAAATAAAAAAGTGCCATTATTTCTCCCAAGTTATTAGACCCTCTACCCAGCTTAGCTTTGAAATGAAAAAAGTGTGTATCAGAAATATAGTAAGTGAAACCAAGTGCAACATTCTTATTTTCACCCTAATAAGCTCCATCAAAATGTCCCCAAGGACAATATTTGTCCACTTGTAATTCTTCTAATCTCCCAGAAACAAATTATTTAGGAGCCTCCTTGTAGTAAGGTAGTAGCCCCATCACATGGGTTGAGACTTTAAAAGAGGGAAGTTGTAATTATTCAAACATAGAGGAATTCCTTGCAAGTCATATACCCCATTGGACTAGATAAGGCACTTCTCGAAGTACCTCCAATTATTTTCGTGAGAACCATGAGGGAAAGCAAGCTTCAACATTAAGTTCGTTCCATAGTGAGATAAACTAAGAGATCCTTCAATCTCTTTCCAGGCCTAAACAAAGAAATCACAATTCAAAAAAAACTGGGGTTTGTTTCCTCCCGTATCTTACATAAAGGTAACTAACTAGGCCCCACCTTACCCCTTCTTTGCAAATGATCCCAAGTCAAAACCATGTCTGAGAGTGCAAGCCACATGAGACATTTATATTTGGTCGGAGCCTTTACCTTCCATAGATATTTCCACCACTAGTAGATTGCCAGCTCACCAATTGAAAACAAAGCATGATACCCTAGCTTCATCGAATAGAAACCTCCAACCTTATTGTATCACTAGATAATTTCATCAGGATTATCTCATAATATAATATGATCCCTATGAAGTTCTGAGACAAAGAGCTCCCAATACCTCACAAATTCACCATTCAACTCTAGATCCCCTGAGTTCAACCAACCTTGTCTCCACAAGGTTGTTTCCATAAGTTTATTAATTAAATTAAGGGATGTGTATAGATTTAAACCTTGTACATATAATTACTGCAAGCGTATTCTTAATAAAACAGAAAATATGCAATGGCACACACACACATTACACAAATATTTTTACCCTGGAAACCTAAACCGAGAAAACCAACAAGTTGTTTAGAGCTACATCTCTAATATGTTATTCATTATATTCTTCATCTTTTACAATAAAATATACATATAAGATCTCGCGGCATTAAAACCCCTAATCCATTGACCCGGATTAGTCAACAACCCTAATTCCTTAACCAAAATTCAAAAACCATGTGTCAAAAAACCACCAAAAACAGACACAAAAAACCGTCAAAAAACAAACCATTTTTTTTTCATTGTTTACAATACAATATACATATAGGATCCCGCAACATCCAAAACCCTAATCCATTGACCCTAATTAGTCAACAGCCCTAATTCCTTATCTGGAATCATCAACAAAAACCATGTGCCAACAAACTACCAAAAACATACGCAAAAATCAAACCAAAAAACCCCCACAACCCTCCTGACTTGGGGGTCCTAAGCACCCCCCTTTGATCCCATATCAGTGCACAGTACATGGGATCAATTTTGCAAATAATATAGCACATACCCAACAATGTTATCCCAGTTTCTCTTAGATGAAGAACCAATTCCTCAAGAAGAAGAATATCCCAATTACAACCATTAATAACATATACTCCATTCCTCGCTTGAGTCCCATCACCGACCCACCAAGTCAGATGAGATCCTATAATAAGAAAGGCCAGATTCGAAGTCTTCCATTGGTTGTATACATACTGAATATATTTTTGTTATTTCCTAAACCAATCAACTAATGAGTTTGGAGCTATATACTTTTGGATCAAGATCCTACTCCAAAGGCTATCATTTGTGAGGACTAACCATAAGGATTTTTTTTCCAAGGAGAAAACAAGCAGGTTTATATGCTTAACGCACCCCCCCCCCTCCCCAATTCCTTAGGACCATCCAACTTCTTCCACCTCACCCAATGTGACCCTTTAAACTCATTTCAACCCTACCAGAGGAAGTTATAGTAGAACTTCCAAAAAAATTCCAATATATGTTTTGGAATGTGAGTCAGAGTATGGTAGTAAATAGGTATGGCCTTTAGGATTGATTTGACTAGAACCAACCTGTCCCCATGTGAAAACCACTGATTACACCATAGTTTAATCTTTTTCTTGACTTTACAAACTAACCACTGCCAATCAACCTTCCCATAACAATTTAGTTTGATATTAAAACCTAAATATTTATTTCCCTCATTCAATTCCAGGTGTCGACATTGAAAATGCATTTCAAATTCAATAAAATGATCCTCATCCAATCCTATAGTAAACAAAGCAAAATTTTATCCATTAACATCTATCCTTGTAGCCATAGTGAATAAATGAATAATCTCCTAGAGCTGTAAACCTTCTCCATGGGACTTGAAACAAAATAACATAACATCATCCATGAAGAGAAGATGGGACAAACATTTCTTTCCTACCTAGATACCTTGTATCGATCTCAACCTCCTAGCCTCTAGTATAGATATTCTCATACCTTCTTCCACCAGAAGGAAGAGGCAAGGAAACATAGGGTGTCCCTACTTAAGCCTTATGGAAGCGACACCATTGATCAAGACTACAAAATTAGATGTTGTTACACAACACATGATCCAATTTGCAATAGGAAACGAGAACCTAAGATGTAATAGAAAAAGCCTCAAATACAAACATGAGACCTTGTCATATGCCTTTGAAAGATCAAGCTTAATTACTGATGTTGGCATGCGAGATAATTTTATAGAATGTAACCCCTCTTATGTTGTGCCAATAGCCTCATGAATTTTTCTCCCTTGGAGAAAACCAAATTTCTTTGCATAAATGTAATTAGACAAATTTAGCTTCAATTAAATTGCTAATAATTTTACAATTACCTTATACGGATAGTTGCACAAATAAATAGGTTGAAACCTATCGAATAACTCTAAGAAATATTGCTTCATGATCAAAGCGATCAAGGTGGCATTTAAACTATTTTCCATTCTTCCAGAAGTTCTTATTTCCTCCGTCGCTCAATGGATTGTAACCCAAGAACTCAAAGATTTCTAAATAGAACTCTACAGACCATCCGTCAAGTCTAGGGATCTTGTCTTTTCTAAAATACTATAAGACTACAAAAATCTCCTCCTTATTCACAGGTCCATTCAAGTCCTCATTAAGGTCCTCATTAACCATCCTTGGAAAATAGGAAATAACTTCTAAAGTTTTATCCAAATTCACCCTCTTTGGTTCCTTAAACAAACCTTCAAAATGATCAACCCCCACTTCAGCCAAGCCTTTAAACATTTGATCGTTCTTCCACCTTGATCCTGTAGCTCCCATATAGTATTTAACTTTCGTCCATGATTGGAAAAGGAGTGAAAAAAATTAGTATTATTATCCCCCAATTCAATTTAAGTATCTCAACTTTGAATGTGCTAGTGTTCCTCTTTCTCCATTAAAAATTTATCCCACTTTTCCTCAAGTTACTTCACTCTAACTATCATATCCTCTTCGAGATTTTCTTCACCAATCCTCATTGTCAACTCCTCCACATCTCTTTCCACTTCTGTCAACTTGAAGTCTTGAGTTCAATAACTCTCTCCTGCCCAAGCTGTTACTTCCTTCTTCACATTTTTTAAAGCTAGTACAAATTGTTCACATGTAGAAAGGTCCAATGTGAGGTAAAAGGCTTTACAATTCTCCTTTACCAACTTGATAAAATCCTCCTCCTTCACCCACCCTATACTAAAATTGAAAGGAGTTACTAGGCTTATCCTTGTCATGGTCAAGCTAAAGGAAAATAAGGAAGTGATACAAGCATCTATTTGAATCAATCCAGGATCTATTTCAAGGATCCTTCAACAATAAATAGTTATGTACCACAAATATGTCCAAACTTTTGAATACCCTCTCCCTCCCATTTATATTGTTACTCCAGGTAGGATTAAGTTTGATTGGTGCCACATCAACAAGACCAAAATCTTCCAATCTATTGGAAAATAAGTCTATAAGATGATCAACCTTCACACTATCCCCCCATAATTCTCTCATAGTCAAGGTAAAATTCAAGTCCCCCCCAACAACAAGGTTATCGGTATTAAGCCAAAGAAAATTGGAAACCCTGTCCCAATACTATTGTTTTTCTTCATATCACCCATAAATGCTAACCACTGTAAATGTCGGCCTCAAAATTTTACTACAAACTTCAGTACACAAACATAATGCAAAGGAAAAGGAATTCAACAAAGTAACATTATGGTTCCACCAAGTTAACAGACCCCCCAATAGACCATCAAAATCAATAACGAGAAAATCACAACTGCTCAAAATCTTCCTCAGATCAACAATAACAATATCCCCCCTCCCCATAGACTTTTGAATCATTATCATATCAGGTCTATTGAGCTCCACTAGTCTCTTTAGGGCCAATTTTTTGGCTTGGACCACCAACCCTCAAATATTCAAAGCAATAATCTTCATGGGGGAAATGGGTAGGGGGCTTGGCCTACTCTAAGGGACCTAATAATTAACTTTTGTCTTCCCTAGTTAATTTTAGGTATAACTTTCTCATGTGTATGTTTAAGGGCATGCTTCCTACCCATTGAAGTATGACCCAACTCCTTCAATGATTCCAACCCCAAACCCACTGACTGAGAATGATCCATAGTTGGGGGAATTTTCGAGGTTGCAACTTATAGTGACGTACCTCCCCTATGGAATGAGAAGAGGAGGAGTCCAGGACATGATCCAAAGGAGAGTTATTCACACTAAAGGAGGGGTCTGCATCCCTTGAGAGGTCCACCAACTCCATAGGAAGGTTGGAGGACAAGGGCTAGAGAGGAGACTCAATAAAGGTCGATGAGAAGGGGGGCCTAGTCACCTTCTGATCCAAGTGGATATCGATGGCCACCCACCTATTCCAACTGACACAAGACAGTATTTTTCCAACTTACTATTTTTAGCAGGTTTTCGGTTCTTAAACTTTTGGGGCCATTTTGAGGGCCTAAATGAAGTTTTTTAAAGATAGGGCACCTCAATGATAGTTAAAGGCTCTCATTGATTCCCCAAAATTAATCTCCTTGCTGATACATTTCCAACGAGCTATCGTGCACAACAAACGAAGATCGTATGCCAAAGTTACACCCCTGGGAAGTTGATACAACAAACTACCCAAAATGGAATCCACAAAACTATTGGCTTTTCATCTTCTGCGGTTAGGGTTTTGGATTTTCTTTATGATAAAAAGGCCTTGGAGCCTCATTGTAATAATCATCTTCTTGTGAAATCAAGTAGCCATCACATCTCTTCTCAGAGATAAGTTGCCACCATTCTAGCGAGTCTTTCACTCTATAATTCTACAGTTTTGTACATTTCGCTCAATAATATAAATTGTGTATTACTATATCTCTGTGTTTATGGTTTCATCTATGATATATTTACGTTATATTATTGGATATCTGAGATATCTCTGTACATTTCTTTATTATATCTCTGTTCTCATTTCGTACTTTAAATAATTTGGATAAGTGGTATCAGAGTAGGCTGCACTTGATCGTTTTTTCAGTGCATGTCCCTGACGAGGTCTGAGTATAGAAAGTCGGGTCTCGAGCTTTTCTCTCTTGAGGAAAATCACTCTCACATGCCCAAGAAACCATCCATGGTAGAAGAAAAGAAAAATGACAGAGCAGACGATTATATTAATATGTTGTTGGGTATGTGTTATATTCTTTGCATGTGTGTGTGGGGGCGCGTCAGATTAAACAACTGTGTCTGACGATCCCTCTAGTAGTGATATTTGTGTCGTGTGCATTGGGTGCTTTCCTAGGAGGGTCACAGGGGGGCCCAGGTATGCCCCCCCTTGATTTTTCTATTTTTAGCGGATTTTGCTATTTTTAAGTGGTTTACTAAATTAATCATGGATTAAGGGATTAGGGTTTTGGTATCTACGGAATACCTAATTTTTTTTTATATATTGTATGGTGAATGGTGAAATTCGATATAATGATTATAAGAAAGGTTTTCCCGGTTGAGGGTTTCCGGTATAAATCTCTGTGTACTATGTGTATGAGCCATTGATTAATTTATGTTCTGCTTAAGAATCTATATATGCATTACTTTACTTCAGAGGTTTAAAACTTACATGTGGTATCAGAGCTCATTTTTGGCATCAAAGGGATGCCTTTGTTGTTGAGGTTTTATCTCGGTCTTGATTGATCAAGTTTATCTTGGGTCTGTGATAAACCTGGTTTTAGTGGGAGCTTTTGCAGTGGATATTCAAGTATAGAAAGAGGAATGGTGAGCTCATCTAGAATCGAGATAGAGAAGTTAAATGGTAAAAACTTTGAGCTATGGAAGCTCAATATGGAGGACCTTATTGTAGACAAAGAACAATGGATCAATGTGGATCTAGGGACACATCCTACTAGCACACAGTCGAATGGTACACAACCTACTAGTACACAAACTACTAGTACACCACCTACTGGTATGTCGAAGGAAGATTGGGAGAAGTTGAACAGAAGAGCAAGGAGTATTATTCGACTCTGCCTGGCAGATTCGGTGTTGTTGAATGTCTTGGGA
>ML810592.1:154149-177277 GCA_009831015.1 Picea engelmannii | reverse complement strand
AAAATCTGTTGGTAGCAAATGGTTCTTTAAGAAGAAGTTTAATGTAGAAGGAAAAGTGGAGAAATACAAAGCTCGGTTAGTAGCAAAAGGTTATTCCCAGGTAGAGGGAATTGACTCTGGTGAGATTTTTTCTCCTGTTGCTAAGTTAACTTCTATTATATTTCTTTTATCTATTGTTACTGCTTTTGATCTTGAAATGGAACAGATGGATGTGAAGACAACATTCCTACATAGGGATCTGGAAGAAGAAATCTACATGAAGTAACCAGAAGGATTTGTAGTGAAGGGAAATAAAGAGCTGGTCTGTAAGCTAAAGAAGTCACTATATGGTCTAAAGCAATCACCTAGGATGTGGTACCAAAAGTTTGACACGTACATCCTTGGATTGGGATTTGTGAGGAGCAGGGTTGATCACTGTGTATATTCCAAGCAGGTTGGTAATCACTTCATTTATGTAGTGTTGTATGTTGTTGACATGTTGTTGGTAGGAAATAACATGGATGTTATCAAGGAGGTGAAATCACAGCTATCCTCCAAATTTGACATGAAGGATCTCGGTGCTGCTAACTTCATTATGGGAATGGAAATTAAAAGAGATCATGCAAACATGAAACTTTGGTTGAATAAAAGAAAATATGTTGAAATGATATTGCTAAGGTTTAATATGCATGGAAGTAAACCGGTCAAGGTTCCTATTCCTATAGGTGTAAATTTATCTGCAGATCAGTGTCCCAAGACACGGGAAGAAGAAGATGACATGTCCCATGTTCCACATGCCAGTGTAGTTGGCAGTTTGATGTATGAAATGGTCTGTACTATACCAGACACATGCAGTGGGAGTTTTGAGCAGGTATATGTCAAAACTAGGAAAGGAGCATTGGACAACAATAAAGAGGGTCTTCAGGTATTTGCGTGGCACTACCAATTATGGATTGTGCTACCAAGGAAGACCAAGATTGGACAGAGTGGTGGACATACATGGCTTTGTTGATGCAGACTGGGTTGGAGATATGGATCACAGAAGATATACAAGTGGGTATGTGTTTAAACTATTTGGAGGAGCAATCAATTGGATGAGCAAAAGACAGGTTGTAGTGGCACTCTCAACTACAAAAGTTGAATACATGGAAACCACTCATGCAAGCAAGGAAGCATTATGCTTACAAAGATTGTGTTCAAGTATTGGGTTGGTACAACAAGCAATGAGATTAGATTGTGACATTCAGAGTGCAATATTCCTGGCAAAGAACCCATCTTATCATTCGAAGATAAAGCATATTGATGTTCAATATCACTTTGTGAGAGACATGGTTGAGGAAAAGAAGGTGTTGTTGGAAAAGGTTGACACTTTGAAGAATGTTGCAGATTCATTGACAAAGTCCATGAGCACAAAAAATTTCTCTTGGTGTAGAGTAACAATGGGAATTGCTTCCCTAGATTGTTGACTATATAATCCCCTGGACCCCTAGATGCAAAGAAAACAACAAGTGGGAGAATGTTGGGTATGTGTTACATTCTTTGCATGTGCCTGTGGGGACGCGTCAGATTCGATAAATGTGTTTGACGATCCCTCTAGTAGTGCTCTTTGTGTCGTGTTCACTGGGCACTTTCCTAGGGGGGTCCCAGTGGGGGCTAGGTATGGCCCCCTCTGGTTACGCGCAGCATTCGGGGCAGTGCCCCCAAATGTTTTTTTTTGGCATTTTTTTTTCTATTTTTAAGCAGTTTACTAAATTATTCCTGGATTAAGGGATTAGGGTTTTGGTATCTACAGAATACCTAAAAACATTGTATATATTGTATGGTGAATGGTGAAATTCGATATAATGAATATAAGAAAGGTTTTCCCGATTGAGGGTTTCCGGTATAAATCTCTGTGTACTATGTGTATGAGCCATTGATTAATTTTTGTTCTGCTTAAGAATCTATATGCATTGCTTTACTTCACAGGTTTAAAACTAACATATGTTTCTTGAGTGAGCTCTCATGTGACAAAGAGACAAAATGATGGAGAATTTTGCCCACATCCTTCAACGCCTGTTGATAACAACAAGCACGTCTTCATTAGGAGGCCACTTTGGAAGCACCTCTCCTTTCAAATTTTGATATTCCCGTATTTGAATTTCAGATATATGTGAATGCCCTAGAAAAATGGTTAAATCTAGTAGAAGGTTATTTCTCTGTTCACAATTTTTCCGCAGGGAAAAGATCACCTTCGAACTCCTTAAGGCTCTCCCCCATGTCAAACATTGGTGGGAAACTTACTGGGAGAAAAATTCCACAAAGGAGTCTGGAATATATGGGTCTGAGCCCACTTGGGATTTTTTGTGTGGATGGGATCAAGGAACAATATTACCCTTTTGGAAACTATGAAGACCAATACATGAGATGGACCACACCGCATCAAGAGAGGGGCCAAGAAGTGTTGGATTTCACCAATACCTTCCATACCTTATGCACCAAGCTAGGTATCAAAGACTCTGAGTGACGTTTGGTTCTAAAATACCGTGGGGCTCTACATAGATACATTCAAACTGAAATGTATTTTCTCGACATCTCATCACTGAGTGTTGCTTATCGATATGTTTTTAAAATCAAGAAGAAATTTAAGCACCAGAACAAACGAGATTTCAGGTATGCAAATCCGCAACAACCAAAGCATGATAAAAACGAGCCTAATAAACAACCTCCCAAAAACCATCCCAAGCCACATGAATGGAAGGGTAACGGGAAGACGAAGAGGGACACTGGAAAGTGGTGTGATTTCCACAAAATCCCCTAGAACAACACTGATGAATTTCGCTAAAAAAAATCATTGGTGGTTGAGATCAAAGAAAAGGAGTTGAACCCCAATTCATAATCTGATTCAGAAAATAATAGGAGAAGATAGATCATTCACGCAGACCCCACTGTTACTGTCGCGACCACAACAATTCAACTAGAAGATCCATCCGATCCTAAAGAGGGGGAGCGCCTATTTCATTCACATATGTGGGTGAAGGGAACCCCATTTCATTTCATTGTTTATAGCGAAATCCAGAAGAAACTCATCTCAACAGAGGTTGTCAAACAATTTGGATTGTCAACAACACCACACCCGCAACCATACAACATTGGGTGGCTTCATGAGGGGTGAGATCTTTGTGTCAACCAACAGTGTTGATTGTCATACGACATCTAGCCTTTCAAGGATGAGGTATTATGTGATGTTTCCTCATTGGATGTGTGTGATGTTCTCTTTGGTCAACCATATATGTGGAAGCACCAGACTATCTATGAGTCTCGACCCTGTAGTGTCATTGTTACTCTAGGGAGTCATCTCTATAGGATACCGGAGGTAGTTCCAACTACTGTCCCACCTAAAGAATGTTGCAAGGTAATATCTCATACTACAAAATTCAACTTCTTCACAATCTGTTCAAAAGGTGAACAGAAGGACACTGCAACCAATGGAGCCTCAATCCAAACACCTTCTATCTAGCAGAAGCAGGTCGATAATATTGAAGAAAAGTAAAAAGATTCCTTCTACACACAGTCATCTCATGTAGCCAGACTGGTCACAAAGGTCCAACCCTTTCAACATCAGGTTCTCAACAACCTTCCAAAAGACAAGCAATAAACTTCTTCCAACAAGGCAAGGAGATCACCAAGGTTCAAATTCAACAAATGCTTTCCCCTCTCCCCCGAGAACTCAACGCAATGGAGACCATTGATTTTTAAGGAGGAAGGATTGAACCAGGTGGATATCAATGGCCACCCACCTATTCCAATTGGAACAAAACAGTCCTCTGACAACTTACTATTTTTAGCAGGTTTCGATTCCTAAACTCCCTGGGCCATTTTGAGGGCCTAAATGAAGTTTTTTCAATATCATGCAACTATGAATACCAATACATGAGATGGACCACGCTGCATCAGGAGAGGGGACAAGCAGTGCTGGAGTTCACCAATACCTTCCATAACATGTGCACCAATTTGGGTATCAAAGACTCTGAGCGACATTTGGTTCTGAAATACTGTGGGGCTCTACACATATACATCCAATCTGAAATGGATTTTTTGGACATCTCATCAATGGGTGTTGCTTATCGATATGCTGTTAAAATCGAGCATAAATTTAAGCACCAGAACAAATGAGAGTTTTGGTTTACAAATCCACAACAACTAAAGCATGATAAAGATGACCCCAACAAACAACCTTCTGAAAACCAGCCCAAGCCATAGGAAAGGAAGGGTAAGGTGAAGACGAAGATGGACAGTGGAAAGTGGTGTGATTTCCACAAAATCCCCTAGCACAACACTAATGAATGTTGCTCAAAACAATCATTGGTGGCCGAGATCAAAGAAAAGGAGTCGAACCCCAATTCATAATATGATTTAGAAAAAAATGGGAGAAGACAGATCATCGACACATACCCCACTGCTATTGTCGCGATTGAAACAATTCAACTAGAAGATCAATCAGATCTTGAAGAGGGGGAGCACCTCTTTCATTCATAGATGTGGGTTAAGGGTACCCCGTTGCATTTAATTGTTGACAACGAAAGCCAGAAGAACCTCATCTCAGTAGAGGTCTTCAAATAGTTGGGATTGTCGACAACACAACACCCACAACCATAAAACATCGAGTGGCTTCACTAGGGACGAGATCTTTATGTCAACCAACAATGTCGATTGTCATACGACATCCAACCTTTCAAAGATGAGGTATTATGTGATGTTTCCCCGATGGATTTGTGTGATGTTCTCTTGGGCAAACCATATATGTGGAACACCATGTTATCTATGAGTCTCGACCCCGTAGTGTCATTGTTACTCTGGGGGGTAATATCTACAGGATACCAGAGGTAGTTCCAACTACTATCCCACCTAAACAATTCCACAAGGTAATATCTCATACTAAAAAATCCATCTTCTTCACAATCTGTTCAAAAGGTGAACAAAAGGACACTGCAAGCACCTTCTATCCAGTAGAAGCAGGTCGACAAGATTGAAGCAAAGCAAAAATATTCATTCTACACACACTCATCTCATGTAGCCAGACTGGTTACAAAGTTCCAACCCTTCCAACATCAGGTTCTCAACAATCTTCCAAAAGACAAGCAATACAACTTCTCCAACAAGGAAAGCAACTCACCAAGGTTCAGATTCAACAAACGCTTTCCCCTCTCCCCCAGGAACTCAACGCAATGGATACAATTAATTTCTAAAGAGGGAGGATTGAACCAGGTGGATATCAATGGCCACCCACCTATTCCAACTAGAAAAAAATAGTCTTCTGGCAACTTACTATTTTTAGTAGGTTTTCGGTTCCTAAACTTCCTGGGCCATTTTGAGGGCCTAAATGATGTTTTTTCAAGATCAGACACCTATATCCCCCCAAATGAATCTCCTCATCTATAAATTTCTAACGATCCATCATGCACCCAAAACAAAGATCGTATGCCAAAGTTACACCCCTAGGAAGTTGATACAACGAACTACCCAAAATGGGGTCCACAAAACTGTTGGATTTTCATCTTCCAGGGTTAGGGTTTTTGATTTTATTTATGTTAAAAAGGACTTGGAGACTCATTGTAATAATCATGTTCTTGCGAATGCGAGTAGCCATCACATCTCTTGTTAGAGATAAGTTGTCTCCATTCTAGCGAGTCTTTCACTCTGTATTTCTATAGTTTTGTACATTTTTCTCATTAATAGAAATTGTGTATTACTGTATCTTTGTGTTTATGGTTGAATATTTTATATATTTTTGTTATATTATTGGATATATGAGATATCTGTGTACATTTATTTATTATATCTCCGCTCTCATTTCGTGCCGAAAATAACTCGGATCAGTGGTATCAGAGCAGGCTGTTCTTGATCGTTTTTTCAGTGCATGTCCCCAATGAGGTCAAAGTATAGAAAGTTGGGTCTCGAGCTTGTCTCTCTTTAGGACAATCACTCTCTCACGCCCAAGAAAGCCTCCATGGAAGAAGAAAATAAAAACGACAGAGTAGGCAATTCTATTAATCATTTGCTTGAGCAAGCTCTCACATGACAGAGAGATGAAATGATGGAGAATTTTTCCCACATCCTTCAACGCCTGCCGATAACAACATGCGTGTCTTCATCAAGTGACCACTTTGGAATCACCTCTCCTTTCAAGGTACAAGTCAATTTTTTTATTCCCATATTTGAAGGTCAGATAGATGCAGATGTCCTAGAAAAATGGTTAAATCTGCTAGAAGGTTATTTCTCTGTTCACAATTTTTTCGACAGGGAGAAGATCACCTTCGCACTCCTTAAGGCTCTCCCCCATGTCAAACATTGGTTGGAATCTTATTGGGAGAAAATTTCCACAAAGGAGTCTGGAATATATGGGGCCGAGCGCACTTGGTATTTTTGTGTGGATGCGATCAAGGAACAATATTACCATGTTGGTAACTGTGAAGACCAATACATGAGATGGACCACATTGCATCAAGAGAGGGGCCAAGCAGTGTCAGAGTTCACAAATACCTTCCATACCTTACACACCAAGCTGGGTATCAAAGACTTCGAGTGACATTTTTTTCTGAAATGCCATGGGGCTCTACACATATACATCCAAACTGAAATGTATTTTTTGGACATCTCATCACTGTGTGTTTCTTATCGATATGTTGTTAAAATCGAGCAGAAACTTAAACACCAAAACAAATGGGAATTCGGGTTTGCAAACCTGCAACAACTAAACCATGATAAAGACGACCCTAACAAACAACCTCTTGAAAACTAGCCCAAGCCACATGAAAGGAAGGGTAATGCGAAGACGAAGAAGGAAACTGGAAAGTGGTGTGATTTCCACAAAATCCCCTAGCACAACACTGATGAATGTCGCTCAAAACAATAATTGGTGGCTGAGATCAAAGAAAAGGAACTGAACCTTGATTCAGAATCTAATTCAAAAAATAATGGGAGAAGACAGATCATCGACACAGACCCCACTGCTACTGTCGTGACCAAAAAAATTCAACTAGAAGATTGATCAGATCTTGAAGAGAGGGAGCACCTCTTTCATTCACAGATGTGGGTGAAGGGGACCCTGTTGCATTTCATTGTTGACAACGAAACCCATAAGAACCTCTTCTCAACAAAGGTCGTCAAACAATTGGGATTTTCGACAACACCACACCTGCAACCATACAACATCGGGTGGCTTCGCTAGGGACTAGATATTCGTGTGAGCCAACAGTGTCAATTGTCATACTACATCCATCCTTTCAAGGATGAGGTATTATGTGATGTTTTCCCATTGGATGTGTGTGATGTTCTCTTGGGCCAACCATATATGTGGAAGCGCCATGTTATCTATGAGTCTCGACCTTGTAGTGTCATTGTTACTTTGGGGGGTCATATCTACAGGATACTAGAGGTAGTTCTGACTACTGTCCCACCTAAACAGTGCCGCAAGGTAATATCTCATACTACAAAATTCAGCTTCTTCACAATCTGTTCAAAAGGTGAACAAAAGGACACTGCAACCACTACAACCTCAGTCCAAGCACCTTCTATCGAGCAGAAGCATGTCGACAAGATTGAAGCAAAGTGCAAAGATTCCTTCTACACACATTCATCTCATGTATCCAAACTGTTTAAAAAGGTCCAACCCTTCCAACATCAGGTTCTTAATAACCTTCCAAAAGACAAGCAACACAACTTCTCCAACAAGGCAAGCAACTCACCAAGGTTCATATTCAACAAACGCTTTCCCCTCTCCCCTGGGAACTCAACACAATGGATACCATTGCTTCCTAAAGAGGGAGGATTGAAAAAGGTGTATATCGATGGCCACCCACCTATTCCAACTGGCACAAAACAATGTTCTGGCAACTTACTATTTTTAGCAGGTTTTCGGTTCCTAAACTTCGTGGGCCATTTTGAGGGAATAAATGAAGTTTTTTCAATATCATGCACCTCAATGATATCCAAAGGCTCTCATTGAGCCCCCAAAATGAATCTCCTCATCAATACATTTCCAAGGAGCTATCATGCACCCCAAACTGAGATCGTATGCCAAAGTTATGCCCCTGGGAAGTTGATACAACAAACTATCCAAAACGGGGTCCACAAAACTATTGGCTTTTCATCTTCTGGGGTTAGGATTTTGGATTTTCTTTATGTTAAAAATTCCTTGGAGCCTCATTGTAATAATCCTCTTCTTGAGAATGCGAGTCTCAATCAAATCTCTTCTCAGAGATAAGTTTCCACCATTCTAGCGAGTGTTTCACTCTGTATTTCTACAGTTTTGTACATTTTGCTCATTAATAGAAATTGTGTATTATTGTATCTATGTGTTTATGGTTGCATCTCTGATATATTTATGTTATGTTATTGGATATCTAAGATATATCTGTACATTTTTTTATTATATCTCCACTCTCATTTCGTGCCGAAAATAATCTGGATCACCTTCCCCCTTAACCACTCCCAAAGGACAATCCAAATTACTCCTAAAATTCCCAGAAATATCCTTAGAAATTGACGAGGATAAAGGAACACAGGAGTGATCAAAATTACCTGGATTAGGATCATTCTCTAAGCCTGGTCCAACAACCTTTCTCTGGAGACCCACATGCGAAGAATAAGTATTAAGTGCCAACCACACATTTGCATTGTTCAGAATTTGACACATGATAGGTCGTAAACCTTCGATGTGTGGGATAAACAAGTCTCCAATCAAAATATGACCATAAGATGTGGGTGTATCATCTACTTGAGCCCCTTCTGACAGGGGTAGACCAATACCTTTTCCAATGAGATGTGTCTTTGAGAACAGTACCAAGATAGTGGGAACATTGCCCCTTAACACAGAGCATGATACCAACAACAAAATACTATCATCCACGAAGATCATTTTACCCAAAAAATCTCTAATGTCTTAGATCATCAACTCATACTAGAATTCCATCAACAAGTTTGGTAACTTCACCCATACATGCGTACTACCAATAAAGTCATTTTTTGTATCAAACAATGGAGACCTTGGTTTCACAAATAAAATAACACTATCTAGAAACCAAGACCCCTTCAAAATGACATTTGCATCCTCGAAAAAAGTGAAAGATAAATCTTAGCCATCTTCTAGATAAAACATGATAAGTTGGCATGTAGCCAAGAAACGAGAACCAATCACACTAACCCACTTTCGGAGTTGCTCCATACCCACTCTTCTACCTTGAAAATTTTCCACGAGGGTTTTTCCTGACATGTCCATGATTTGATCTATTCCACCAACAACCAAGGAAGTTACCTCGCCTAAAAGTTTCAAAATTCTACACTTTCTCTTTACATGTCCATGAAACTATTAATAAAAAAACCACCTCCAACCTTCAAAATAGGTTCATCAACCTTTGATCCAATGTCGAAATACTTACTCCTCACCTAGCCTTATCCAAACACCTTGAATTGCACCCAATTCGTTGAAAGCAAAGGATTAATGGCCTTAGTGATGACATTAACTTCTCTTGATTTGATAAACCTAAAACCCCCCAAAACTGATAAAATATTGGACATATCTAGATCCAATATGAAAAACTGGCTAGACTGACGTGCCCTCCTCCTAACTACAAAAACTAATCCCCTTCAGTGCCACCTCATCCTCCTGGATCCTACCAAGTAATGATGCTACTTCCAGAGAATGTAAAAATAAAATACTTTGATAGTGTATTGTCTATATAATATATCAACTAGACAGAGTCCTCCATTGAGATGTGATCAGACCTTATCACCACCCTGTGTACAAACTGTCGAAACCTTGAAACCGAAACTTTGAAACCCTAGCCACCATTCCTTAGACAATATGAATTTCTAGCCCACAATGGCTCAACCTGTATAAGTTTTCATAAACAAAGTTATGATGGATTGAATGCATTTTCTAATTAGAGAGTTGTAATCTATCTTATAATGCCAATGTTGATTGTTTTGTTGATGCAAAGTAACCCATCAATGAAAATTGTTCAACCAACCATTTAAACAAAATATTCCTTGAAAAAGAGGTCGACATAGAGCTTAAGAATAGTTTATTCTTCCAATTTTGGAATCACATAACATTGTCCTTCGGTTCATTCTCATTGAAGGTAAAAAAAAATTGTTATCCATGCTCACCATGGACAACATCAATGATTTATAGATAAAAAATCTATACCACATAATGAAACCATGAGTTCCCTCAAACATTAGGCATTCATGCAATTGATGTTGAAACTTAATATCCTCTATGTAAGAAATGTGTGACAAAAAATAATGTTGCTAAAAAACATAGACAACCTTTGTTTCCAATTATAGTTGAAGGGAATGGTAATACACAAGATAAATCTCTTTACCATAGAATTAACTCTATTTCACAGAATGTGGTCCCAAATTTCCCTCAAATATTAGTCATTGATGTTGTTTCCATTACAAATCACTCTTATCAAATATAGAAGGTTGTGTTGCTCAAAAACATAGGTAGCCTTTTTCTTTAATTACAATTGAGGGAATGATAATGTACAAGATTAAACTCTATACCACACAATGAATTATGTTTTGCAAAATGAGGTCCCAATCTTCCCTCTAAGATCAACAACTAATTTTGTTGCTATCACAAAATTACTTTGATCAAAGTATGGAAGATTGTGTTCTTCAACAACATAGGTAGTCTTTCACTTGAATTATAGTTGAAGGTAGTGGTAATGTGCAAGAGAAAACTTTGTATTATAGAATGAACCATGTTTTGTATATTGAGGCCCTATTTTTCCCTCAAATATTAGCAATTGATGATGTTGTTATTACCAATCACTCTTATTAAAGTATAATGGACTTTGTTTCTCAACAACCTAGACAATTGTTGACTCCAATTATTGTTGAAGGAAATTGAATTGTAGTGCTACCCAATGGGAAACAATTAGAACATGCATCTATTGAGAACTTGGATGCAACTAGAAGTCATGAAACAATTGAAAGAATTACATTTCATGAACAAATGGATAAAATGCATCCATAGAAAATCAAATTTCTATAGATTTAAAAACTTTAGCAAAAATTACTAAAGAGTGTTTATCAGATCAAAATACACATGCTGCCAAAATGTCACTAGGAAACCATTCAACAATATCCTTATTGGGTCTTAAGAAGCAATTAGGATGGTATAACGACCAACTAAATGAAATGAAGTTTTTTTTTAAGCAAATTGGGAGATGGTTTTCTAGGAATTCACTTTAATATGTAGATGAAAGTGACATTATTGTCATAATTTCATGAGCAAAAACTATAATGAAGAGTAAAAAATTGAAGATATTCTTGAATACCTAGATGGAGTGTTTGGTAAAATTCAATCAATTGTTGTGCAAGAGATCCATAATGATTTTATGCTTAGGAACATGGCTTCAATATTTATTGAATAAAGCATGAGCCATAAAGGTTTTCTATGTATGAAGTGTATTGACTCTCAGGATGTATTGAAGGGAGTTGATTTAACACAAATTTCTAAGGAAATGAAAATGTGGAGCAAAGAAGCTGAGGATATCAATATGAGTTGGGAGAGAACTAATGGTTTCACATATGGAGTTAGAGTGAAGTAGATAAAATCATATGCTTCCTTTACGGTTGAATAATATGAAAAGACATTTGAAAGTAAATGGAGTTTGTTTCAAACTTGGTATTGATTCTCACGTACATTATGATCAAGGTGGAAAGGTATGTGAGATATTATTTATCAAAAGTCCAAATTTATGTTTATATCTTTCCATTACTTTCTTAATATTACTTTGTTTTAAAATATTAGGAGTCAAATATTGCTTTGGAACCAAGAAAATGATGGAAATAAAAGTTGGATGAGCGTATTATAGACATTCAACCAAACTTATCTGGTAGACAATTGAATATTATGAAAGACTATCTCATGAATAAAACAAATGATGAAAAGGTACAGACTTTCATAATTAATTCTTGATTGTAAATGAAGCTTATTAGTATTTAACTAACTCATACTTGGTTAAACATATGCTACCAATGACAACTAACTTCTGGCTCAATATTCAAGATTGTAAATTGTCCTTGTCATGCTAGAATTATAACCATTTAGAATATGTTTCATGAAATTTAAAGATTACGACAAGGTTCATCCAACTAGAGGTGTTAAGAAATCAAAATTTCAAATTTGGGAGGAGATGGAGAAAATTGGGGTTGCATGTAAGCCAAGGGAACCATACCACCATAAAAGCATATAATGCAATGATATTAACTAGAAGTAATCAAATAGATCAACATTAGACAAGATCTTCATTATGCTTGAGGAAAATTTAAAGGTTTAATAATTATGTTAACATATCAAATATTTTTTATGTGGGTCTTGACAAATAATAAATGTTGATATTATGATGACATAACAATGAAATTGGCTCTCATTTTTATGCAATTTGAACATAAATATTAGTAACTAATCATATGCGCTAAAATGTCTTGTTTATAGGTTATTGAAAGCCTATTAGATGAAGAAAAGTATAAAATGATGGTGAGGATGTGGAAATGTTATAAAGAATTCTACATGTTGCAATTGTAAGGGTGCAAATGGAATGTTGCATATGCATATGAGGAAACGTATGTCAAATTTTGTTAAGTTCATCATATTATGTATTTCAGGATGGTGGTATCATTTCATTTATGATAAACATTTAGAGCCATTTCTATTGCAGGATTAACATCATTTCCAGTGAGTGGCTTTGGTTGTGTTCTTGTTGTTTAGGAGATGAGAAGGTTCCTTATATGCATGTCCAAGGGGCCCATGCTCTTAAGATGAATAAGTCCATTCATCTTTATACTTTGGGAAAATTAAGAAATGAAGTAAGGGAGCATAAGCATAGGGAAATGACAAGTTTGAATAACAACTAAGGAGGAGGAACATGATTTTCTAAGGAGTATAGTAGCACATTCAAACATGATAGAGTGTGTCTTGTAAATGAGATGACAATACAAATTTTCAAGCTTGTTACGAAGTCAGAAGGAAATTTTTAAAATTTTAGACAAAGAATATCTCTCCCTTCAAATATTAGAAGTCAACTTTATGTTGAATATGATAAGTCAAGAAGTCCACCAGACGAGGAAATCATAGGACAGTTGGCATGCCATTTCTGTGAAGTCACTTCTCAACAATTGAAACAAATATTTGACTCATGGGTAAAATAGTCTAAGATATTATTGATTGCACCACCAATGATAAGTATGTCCTACTTTTGAATTGTATCACATTATATTTTCCTTTTATATTGTAAGAGGACTCATAGTGTATGTGTTTAACTATTACTATGTCCTCACAAGTCAATAACTATCTTCTAAGATCATGTACAGATAAGTGAATATGGAAAAGGGGCTTATCGTGAATCACATCACTTTGGAAAGTGTAAGGCATATTTTTTTTGTTAAAACAAGAAAGCAATGATGTGGATTTCCCTTACGAGTGAGTGTTGTGTTCATTAAATTTATTGCATGTCATTATGACTTTGCCAATTTAGTTTATTTGTGCAAAGTACATATTTTTCTCGCACTTTTACTTCATTAATCTTGTTGATTTTAGGAAATGAAGCAAGCCGATGTGATCAAGAACAACAAATGCAAGTGGTAACTATTGTTGATACCCTAATTTTTTAATGATAAAAATAGTAAAACTTTGGTTGTTTAAACCTCAAGAAAAGAGGCATCATAGATTGGTGTAATACAAGAAACGCGAGGGCCAGTTGTTGTCGACATACTTATAATGGTAGTTGAAAATCATAATCAAATTGATGTTTCATCCTAAAAAAATAAGGTATGGAAAATTGGTGAAACATAAGAAGTGCACTAGGAAGTTGTTTGATATGCCAATGATGGAAGCTATGATTCACATTAAAATGAATATTTCATCATCAATACACAAAGCAAGGTAGGGTGGTGAAAAATAAGAAGTTCAATAGGAAGTTGTTGATATCCAAATGATGGAATTTGAGAATCATATAAGAACTGGCGTTATTATAACAAGTAAAATACACACAAAAAACAAAAATGTTCAAGATGATCAAAAAGCAACATTGTATGTAAAATGATGAAAGAACAGTATGATGAAATAGGCATTTCTTGAGATTTTTCCATATCGAAATTCATTTTACCACGGTAACATTTATGTTACATGTGAAATTATTAGGTGTAGAAGGGAATACATTTTCTTAACCCACCATGGGACGATTCATACTTTATTTTATAACCAAATGTCACTTTCAAGAAACAATTAACTACTTTATCAATTGGCATACATTTTAAGATAACAAAAGGATGTGAAATGGAATGAGACACGTCACCCATGCCTCACTAACCTGGAGGAGTGCATTTACTATTCACAGTGCACATTTTTTTTTCCAGAAAATGTGTGTAGATGCCTAATTAAGGTTTAAATTTGTTCAGGGCATCAATATTTTGTAATATAATGTCTATGGGGGGTTTGAAGCTCTAATATATACTTTTCTCTAATAATGCCCCCCCTCTCTTTGTACTTTGTAAGAAATCAACAATTTTAGTGAATAAATAAACCAAGTTTTTAATAACTATTTTGTTGTCATATAATTTTATTGAATAATTTCTATGATTATAGTTTTCATTGTGTGCTTTGATTTGCAATCCCTAAGTTTAGATCATTTTGTAATTTCAATTATTTCCCCCACACTGGTGTGATTTAAGAAATTAAATATTGAGCATTCCCATCATGCAATTAAGTCCTTAGAAAGAATGAGAGAAATCAAATTTCTTCACTACATTTGATTGTACAACATGCTTGTCAATTATCTATCAATCACATATGTACATTAAGAGCAAAAAACTTGAAAAATACCATTGGACTAAGATTCATTAACTATCATTCAAAAAGTGCTTTAATAGCAAAAAACACAAGCGCTACAAATGTGCTAGAATTAATTTATTATTAATCATAAATGTACACTAAAAACAAAAAAAGTACTACACTATAAATGGGCTAAAATTCATTAACTACATAAAAAGCTATACATCATCGATTACTTGCAGAAATAATGACATATAATACACCTTTAAATGTGTTTACACAGATACATATAAACAATGCTATTTTATAACTCTAGGCTACTTGGGAGGTTTCTAGAAGCCCTTCTCTTGAGAAGCATAAAATTGAGTAGAATCTCTCTCACCCTTCTTAGAAGTCTCTAATTCTTCAAGAGCTACAACATGCACATGTTGTAATTTTTGTTCCATATCTTTAACTTTATGTACAAAATTTTGAAAATTGAAATACAAATTATTTTTTTCTTCTCTCACCTTATTCAACATTTCCATGTTGTTCTTATGCTTCGTTGAGTGATATTTTTCCTTATTTTTCAAATCTTTCTTCTTACCATTTAGTTGATGTTGAACTTGACAATTTGAGTTGTCCAATTTTGTACTTCCTTCTCTAGCTATCATGCAACATGCCATCAACTCTTTCTCATCCAAAGGACACACAATTGCTACCATCTCAACTTCGAGCCTATGCAATTTAAACCTCAAATTAACAATTTGGGATTGCAAGATTTATATTTCCATATTGCATCCCAAATGTTGTGCTTTCTAATTCTACAAGATTTTTTAGATCGAGTTCTGCAATCTTTGCTTCTTTCTCAACTACCTTCTCCTTCATTACTTCAAATTGCAGTGATCAACCAAAAATATCACCTCCAACATTCATTATTGAGATAATTTGTTGCAAGGAATTCTCTTGATTATCTAAGGATTTCTCCCAATAAACTAAGGACATATTCTGAGTAGGACAAGCCTTTGCTTTAACCTTACAACATTATTTATTTTTTCTTTTCTTTTTTCCTTTCTGATTTTCTTTAAGATTGAACATTCAAGAAATATTTTCCAATTTCCTATCTCTCAACATTTCAACTTACTTATCAATGATTTATTTTAATTTTCAAACTTATGTATTAAATCCTACAATCTCCTCCTCATTTTTATCTTGCTTCTCTTTTGATTTCATTTTTTATTCTAGTTCTTGAGTAGAAACTCTATTTTGAAACTTAACCTTTAAATTTTCAATTATTTTTTCTTTTTCTTTACATTTCCTCACAATTTCAACCTTAGGACCAAATGTAGTATTTAATGGAGGTATATTCAAAACCCATGCCCTATTTTCCAACTCTTTTTCAAGACTAGTAATATTTTCTCTGGATTTATTAATTACCTCCTTAAACTTTGCATTGAGTATTTTAATGTCCTTCCCAAAGTTATCATTAATTAATCTACATGACTAGATAAATTTGAAATGATAGTAGCCTTTCGTTGTATGATTATGATAGTTGTTGTTTTATGGTCCACAAGTGTTTTTCGTAACCTTGGAAGCTACTTTAAATATTCAACAATATTGTTATCCTTTTCTTTGCACATTTCTTTTAGGTTGTCCATGGAAGGAGCCTCCTCCACTGTAGCTAGTTCTTTGAAGTGAACGATTTTATTAAATAGGGGAAACACAAATCTATCATAAAAAAATATGATGGATTGTATAAAATTAATCTTGAAGACATTGAAACATATGTAAAAGAGGCATTGTACTCAATTTCCAACTATTGAGGAGGAATTTTATTAAATAAAGTCATTAAAGGAACAAAAAAACACCGTTACTCGATTCCATATCATTGTCCATAAGTTCCCATCCTTGAGTTTCATTTTCAAATCTATGCAATTCTTTAAAGTCGTGGTTGTTGATGCCCAGAAGCACAACATAATACCCTTGCATGAAAATGGGTTGGAATGCCTAAATAATTATATATATTATAATAACTAATAGGTGGGACCACGTGATGTGAATAATGATGAAGAATGTCTCTTTTTCTCTCATCACTTATGACTATTTTGCGAAATATCTCTACGTTTCTAAATGTTCTCCAATGTGAAATGTGATATTGGTTGAAGTGGTAAGGGTGATCACCTTTTCCTAGCAATGAATGTAAGGTGGTATGGTGTTAAGGTTGCATATATATGTAGGAATATTGTTTTTTGAATGGGCAAGTTATGGCATATTATATGGTTTTGTTATGGTTAATATTTGGGCCAATGTATTGTTGTGGGTGCGCTCGTACCCTGCTTGGGTTGGTGGACATTTATGTTGGAAACGATGTGAAATTACTGCACATCGCTCCAACCATACTTTGAGGCCGCCACCCTCATTTGATTTACATTGTGGTTTTGGCTTGGACTGTGGTTACTCCGTGTTACTCAAATTTTGAACAAAGAACAAGATTTTTGGTTGGTTTTCCTCGCATTTTCTACATCAGGTATGAGGGTTCTTGATTTTCCATTCATTAGTATACTCTGCTTTAGAATAGAATTAAAATGTTGGCTCTTAGAATTCGTATACATGATGCATTCTTTCTAAAGTTACAGTAGTGAATGTATGCTTTGTCTATGCAAAATTGGTTGACATGTTGTATTGCAAATTGCAAATGGTTTATTGTTCCTTCTTGGTTATGGTTGTGAAAGATATATGGTTGTTTCCCTATCATGGTTATGGAACCCCGAATGGATACTGGTTATGGGTAACTGTTGTAAAATTATGCTATGGCATCTCCATTGCACTCCTTCTTGAAATATACGATGGGTTTTTCCTCCATTAACGACAGTGGTGACCTTGAAGTAACTAGGTTTTGTTTATATTTTCTATGCCTACACAATCTTGAACGAATTTCAACCTCAATTATTTTTCCCATGTAAAAAAATTATATCGGGTTTGTGGGTGTTGTTGGGACCATGTGTGGTCTGTGGAAACTTTTGTTATAAAATAAATGGGGAAATATTGTTTTGTTTTCCACCCAGGTGTTGACCAAGACCTCGTTTTGATTTTATATGTCTGTTTGGTTGGATGAGCTCGATTCTTGTTTTTTGTTACAATGGAATGTAGGAGTTTGTGGAATTGTTGAGTCACCGCCTCAATTTTTAAGGTATATAAGGTCGTTCTTTTCTTTGCGACCACCATGGAAGCAATTGTGTTAAATATTGTTATGGTAATGTTGGAGGTTTTGTTCTTTTGGAATTTCAATTGTAAATGGCCTCAACCTTTGTTATAACCCCGTCCTTCCTTGTCTTGGAGGTTGTAAACATATGCTGGGTTTTTTTCCTGACTGAGCAGTGGAGAGATATGTTACTTGCATAATTGGTGTATTACCTACATGGGTTTGTTGGTCGATTTTATGGTTGTATGGCTAGTAAAAGAAAAGGCACTAGGGTTTCGAAGCCAACTTGTCATATAACAAACGTCGCAAGTTGATACCAACATGTATGTTGAAGTGTTTTGGCTTGTGTTACGCTCCATTGTGCTCTTAGTTTAGTTCGAGTTTTGTTTACTGGGATGATTATGTTGATAGTTATCATATAAAAACTCTACAAATTAAAAGGAAACCATTTTGCAGTCAAGGAAATTGGTTATGAAGATTCCTATTTCGGTGCAATTGTGTTAAGATTGTGCAGTGAAAGATGACCTGATATGGTTATATTAATCACAGGGTTATGATCAACTCTTGAATATTTTATAAGTTTTAATAACTAGACATTAGAGGCACTTTGAGTTTTCTGGAGCTCTTTGTTATGCAATAGTTTGGGTTATGATTATTTTTGTGGAAATTAAATACCCTGTGTGGTTTTTTCCTCAGCCCTATGTATTGGTTGGAAGTGTCGTGATTACAATTTTGGATAGTCCCTTACACTTCTGCTAATTAAATAAACATCTGTGAACAAGAAAAGAAGAAAATTGGGAATTGTGGGATGGCAGTCCTGAGGTTTTTCTGCTTTTTATTTTGGATATTATGGGACAATTAAGTCATAAGTTAGGATGTTTAACATAAAATATTTTTGGAAATAATGGCAATGATAACTTGAAGTAAATAAATGTTAATTCATGAATAGAACAATAACCATCTCATTCTCGACCATTATACCACCTTTCGCTCATTACAAGCTCCTCACCTTCCCAGATACATTTAATTTTTTCCCTGTTATGTTGTTGTGAATTTCATTAAGATTAAAGGGGTTTAAGAAGGAAGGAACCGAATGATGACTAGTGTTTGGATGTTAGTATGATTTTCCTCTGCAATTGCTTGAACAATATTCATGGTGGTTCCTGACCATTATACCACTTTTCGTTCATTACAATCCTCTCATCTTCCCAATAGCCCTATTCACCCCTTGTTCAGATAACAATTGATTCATGATTTTTATGGATGGATTGCATGTGCTTCTGTGGTAAATGATAAGAGCCAACTTTTGATTCTATTTAGGTAGAGTTAATGCATGGATTATTAAGAAGTTTTCATGACATGTTTTGGACTATTGCTTCAGGATGAACTTTTTCAACAGAGGTAGTAATGACAGAGGTAATAGAGGTGGGGGAAATTGGCAGAGGGGTCATATAAGACCTTGGTTCTCCATACATTTCGATGATGACCCCCAGGAATTGAACCACCTTTTCCAAGATGGGTTATTCAACCTAGTAGGCCAAGGGATCCTCCAGGCCCGACCTGACAGACAACCCTTTCAAGAAAATCAAAACTTTTCTGGCATCTCAGTCCCTCCTCATGTATCAATGCAACCAGAACCACCTACCAACGATGGTTGGCAAGAGATTGTCCACCAACCTACTGTTCACCACCACAGTTGGCCCACTGCATCATTTCCTTTACCACCACCTCCACCACTGGTTAATCCAAATGTCCAAATAGTCCATGTTGTATCATCAATGAAATCATCACATGCCAGTAAAAGATTAAAAACAGATGTCCTCGAGCCTGTGTAGGACAAGGGAAAATAAATATCCACTCACTCCAGCTCATCCAAGGAATCTGCCAAATCAGTATCCTATCGCCTTCATCTTAAGGATGATTGTTCTCATGTTATTATTGCAGTTCAGCCTCAAGGCTCTAACTGGTCAAAGGATGCCACATAAAATTCAAAGGGGGATAGCAGTGAGAAGAGGCCTAATGCATCTCATAGTAAATATGGATTTTGATGATGATTTATGTTGTTTTATATGTTGAGGACAATACTTTTACTTTGACAAAATTTTGGACATCAGTCATATGTTTAGGCATTCTTTTTGGGACAACATGGATATAATACTTTTTGGATATGGTCAAATAATATTGTGTTGATATTTAAAATATTTGATCATAATTTTGAAAATGGGAGTTACAAGGAGGATATATTTGAAATCTAATGATTTATTTTTATATTTCATGTTTGATGATTATTAAAGGAGGTAATTGGGAGTCGCAAGGGGTCCCACCTATTTAGTTATTATTTAAGACCCTTATTTAATTATTGTTATTATTATTATTATTATTATTATTATTTATTTGTCTCAAACTAATTAGTTAAGTTAATTTGACTTAACTAAAGAAAAGTAGTTGAACTACCATAACTTATTGAGAAGGAATAAAATCTCAATGAAGTGAAGATATTAAAGGAGAGAATAGAAGGAGAACTACAACCATAAGGTTTGCTCTATACTAGTGAGATACTTTCTACTTTCATTCATTCTGAGTTTACTAGAAGACCTAACCCTCTTGATGATGGCATGGTCTTATTGAAGGAAACAAGATTCAAAAAATTGAATCACATATTTCAACACCTTGTTTTAAAGGTGTATGATTTATCTTTGGGAGTCTATGTATTCTTGTTTGTTTATGAATTGAATTTTATGACTAATAAAGAGCATCTTGCATAGTCAAGTGACAATGTTTTGTGGCAAGTTGATCCAAATTTTTAGCTTCAGTTTTCTTCTTGATTGTCAGATTCTTTTTGTATGGTGTCCATCGAAGGCTTCTAAATATGAATTTAGTCCCTACCCATGCAGGGGTTTGTAAAGAGAACTCAATTTTTGTATACTAGAATGAAATAAATGAAAAATCAGAAATTATTGTTTCAATCTCACACATGTGTTTGAATGATCTAGTTCATTCTTTTGCTTTTATCTCTATATACACATTTGTGTAATTTCTGTACACACTAATGTAACTTTGTTTAAAGTTTATTTCTTTTGCATTGATATATATATATATATATATATATATATATATATATATATATATATATATATATATATATATATATATATATATATATATATATATATATATATATATATATATATATATAACACATAAAAACTAGCCTTGGTCCTTTGTAATTAATACTTGTTGTTATAACCCTAAATTGCTCTACACATGCATACATGGCCTTGGCCCTCTTACTTGCATTTTTTTCGAAAGCACTGTTGAGTATCTCTTCTTAAAAAACCATTTTTTAGAATATGTACACGCCCTACACCATTACTACCCGCGTACATACACTTGTTGCACCACTACAACTCACATAAATACGCATGCTGCACCATTACAACCCGCGTATACTTGCAAAAGTTGCAAAAAATAAAAGTTGCAAGGAATTTGTTAAATTTTACGGGCTATTGGTAGTTTCCCAACTAATCCACCTGCTATAGCCCGTCACCCAACCGAATAACCATCCTTTTGGCATATAAAATGAGGTGTTGGGGTCTCATTTCACATATAAGCATAAGAAAAATGAAACTCTGCTTGATTTCACTTCCCCTCCTTGCCCAAGATATTGCTGCCTTTTGTGAGAAATTGCCTCAACATTCCCTCATTAGCCCCTTCTTCCTCCATTTAACCCATTCAATTCCCTAGAATAGATCATAAGGTTGAGAGAAGAAGTTCATACAAGGTGCACTTGGAGCTTGGTGAAGAGGAGCCCAGAATAGGTTTGCGGAAGAGTGGCTGACTTAGATTGTAAAGGTATATCTTTGTGTTATTAATAAAAGAATTACATTTTCCTGTCCCAAATGATGGTGTCTTGAATACTTTTATTGATTTATGCTTGAAATTCTATCATCTGACCCTAACTTATATATGGAATAACATGCTTGTAGTTGTTAAGAACCTAAATCGATCTACAAATATAATCACCACAAATATTGAATACACAATAGATCCATAGAGCAACATAGAAGAAACCAAACTTTCTTATTACCAAACCCTTGAGGTAGGGAAACACCATACAATAGATCCTATTATGGAAGGGATCCTCTCCTGTTTACTTGCCTCTTCGAGGGGGCATCCTCCTATTGAACTACAACTCACAATACAATAATTATCTTCATGTCCCCTTACATTGCTTGAACCCCTTTATATAGTGCTACCATCACTTAAGAAAATTCTAGAGGAGGAATCTTCTAGAAGTAGAACCTTCTAAGAAGTCCTCTTACATTTATTATATCTAACTACCCATTATTATATCTAACTACCATAGTGGGCCTTATTTATTAATATAGTGGACCTAGTCCACCTTACATTGAATGGCCTCCACTATTATCATTATGGGCCCTCTGCCCCCCCCCACTACCTCTCTAGCTACCTAACAATAGTTCTCTGTTTGTCAATATTTGGATGCAGGTAAGCCCTGGGAGGAGGCGTGCAGTCAATGGAACTTCCAAGCACGAGGAGGTCATCACCAGACGTGGGATTAGAGGTATAGTTACCCGATATCCTTTTTCTTTGCTTTCTTTATATTAGTTCTGGTATGTTTGGGGTAGTATAGAGAATTGATTAGATTTTAGACAGTTAAACGAACTGCCTACGTTCTGAACCCTGGTGTAGTTAAAGGGGGGGTATTCCTGCTATCAACAATATTTTGCAGAATAACGTCGTTGTGGCAAAACTGATCCAACATTTTATTTTGACAAGAAAATAAGTCAAAATAAACAAAATAACAAGAAATGTCATAGCATAAACGAAACAACAAAATTGAAATAAGAAGAAATGAAATGACAGAAATGTAAAATTGAAGCAATTAAAACTAATATAATACATAAAACATTCCATACAATGTTAAAATTTTCAAGTTGGTTCCACACAATGTTTTAAGTGGGAACCGTTAGTGCTATAGGAAAACAACTGCTCTTGTAATTCCTTTAGGATGTAATAATTCGCGCCCAGGACAAAAGCGATCTTAAAAGGACCCAACCATAATTTCTAGAACTTCGAATGCCTTCCTCTATCAACATGAGATTAATCCCACATCAGTA
>ML810592.1:112798-133432 GCA_009831015.1 Picea engelmannii | reverse complement strand
ATACCAGGAACATGTTGGGGATGGAAGGGAGGCCTCTCTAGTCTAGGTTGGACTACCCCTTGTCCAATCCAATTGAAAAATCCATCTTAAAAGAGTTGGTTTAACTCTTGAGGATCTGCATTGAAATGTATTGAGAATATGGGCCTTCTAGGCCCTCTGTTCCAATTTCCTCTGCCCCTATTATTTCATCCATGACTTCCTCTGCTGAAGAAGCTCATCCTGTATGCAACAATCATTAGCAACTAGCTCTTAAACATACCATACATGAAATTCTCTTAATATGAAACAAAGTTTGGCTCAACAATCACATCAGACCCATGCAATCCAATCCATAAAATTGATCTAATAATTGTCAAATGAGAAGGGGGTGAGATAGGGTTTAGGGATATTTGAGGGGCTTGTATTGAGCGAAAAGTGATATCATGACCGGGAGTAAGAACACGGTTACTTCTCGACAATTCATTAAACAATTGATTGTGCAACAAAACCAAAACATATCAGTTGTCATCTATCTCTGTGTTATTTTTTATCGCTTTCATACAAAGTTCTAATTTAATTTTAGTGAACAGGGTGTGCAAAATGAATTTGGGATCGTGAGGGGATTTACAATGAGATAAAAAGTGAGAAAATGAGAGGGAATTAGATGGATACTGTTCATAAAATAAATTAACTCAATCAACTATCATAACTATGTTCAATTTTTAATCCAAAAAGCATCCACTTCAAGACCAAAACATTCATTGTTTCTCAATTGCATCAAACTGCTTGTTGTCTCAATAACAATTTAATTTCCCAAAAATCTTCAATTTACAACAATCTGTGTATTATAACATATGAAAACATTTCCAATTCAATAGTATTGCATGCTCTGATGCTGATCTCTTTCCTTTTTAAAACAAACGAACATGCACAACAATCATGGATCGAAAACAATAGTCAACCCGAAAACATAATGCCGAGCTTGATCTCTGTGTGCATCGATATATATAGACTTCTTTTTAAAACAATTGATAGTCTGCATGATGATTCCCATACGGCGTATGAAGAGAACAAAACTAAATGATACACATGGATCTTTGTTATCTATGCCATAACCTTCATCTTTGGTAATGAAACAATAATACACCCAAGATAAGCAATCGACAATCACTGTCCTCTAATCAACGATCGAGCCCGATTTAAATATACACATGTGCCTTTTAAAATCATGGACATAATTAACAGCATGCTCGGTGAAACAATCATACACAAGTCTTCAATCATATCATTGCCACAATATGAAATCGACAACAACAATCAATCTCCAAAAAAATGGAACCCCTAACTTTCTCTCTGTGTGAAATAGTATATACAAACTTCCTTTTAAAGGGAATGAGCCACAAAACTATATCATGTATGAAGAGAACAAAGCGGTATTGATACACAAGAACCTCTTTTAAACTTGACAGAACCATGGTCGGGCTTGGTGAAACTCATACAGGTGTATTCTTATCTTTAAATGCAATCAATATCATGTTGGATTAAACATAGTAATCAAGACCATAAACGAATAGAAGGACAAATCTCGCTTGTATGTAGCCACATATTTCCTTTCTTCTTTGTTCAAACAAATTCATCGCATAAAGACCACACAAATATTCAACCAAGAGGATGGGTTTATAAATGAGGGAGCCCGTGTTTTTAAACTTCCACAATCATTAAACTGATAACACAAACCTTGAAAAACCCCAGAAGGTGCCCGAGGAGGGTAGAGGCAAGTCAGAGTCCAAGTCGGGCTCTTTTTAAAAAATTAAATGCAGAAAGGCAGCGAAAGCCTGCTTGTATTTAAAAAAAAACACACAGAGATAGTGGTCTTCATATCCTCATATCCATTTACCATTGATTAACAACCACATGGCACAATGTAATATTGAAAATAGAGAGCCATGCTCTTTAAAAAAAACTACAGTCCTTCGTCTTATAAATCCAAGCCCTTCACAGAATCATAAGTGAACATCCGAGTAAAGAATAAGGCAATTCGAGTTAAACAACCTAGTTGCACACAAGTGCCTCTAACACTTTGCAGAGAGGAGCGAGGGTTAACTTAAACAATGGAGGGTACTCAAAACACAAAGAGATAATGCCTCTTTCCAACACCCAGGAGGTCGAATAACTTTCGAAAACAATTGACAGTGAGGCCACATAACAATCATCATTATAGCAGGGATGGGAGGAGTGGTGTGTAGAAACTCTTCACAAATCATATCCATTCAACACAAACATAGGCCTGCATTAACACTCAGGGCCAATCAAGACTGAACTTGTGGAAATATTCCAGTGAAATGACAGTAAATAACGAACCATCAACAACAACTCGGGGTTTAGACAAAAGAAACACACCACTGCATATTGACACAATGCAACTTGGATAAAGGTTATAACAACGACCGAGAGGTAAATGAGTTGAAAACAAATGAAATACAACCTAGTGGTTAAAACCATTGAACCATAAAACACAGAGCTCATTGCACCACAGTCACCATTATTTCAGAGAGAACCATCATAGAAACAAAACTAACCAAGAAAATAACCAATGCGCAAACTTTATAATCAATAACCCATTACCCTGCTTACAAATACAAACATTTCATAGTCATCACAGAGAAGCCATAACACCATATTGACACATAGTCGAAAAATTCAAGAAAACACAGAACCCATGCAAATCTCGAGCCACCATTTGATTTATAATACAGAGAGTTCATCATGGATGGAGGGCAAAGAGTCATACCTGTGAGAAAATTACTTAAATGACGAGCTGGCTAATTTTTCCCTTCTGAAACCTGAAATCGCGGAGCTTCCACAACCAACAGAGCAACAATGAAACAATGCTAGGGTGACAGGCGATAGGGAGGTTTGGAGTGAAGTGCAGTAAATGCACGTCACTTCCTCACCTGGCCCCATTCAATTCCGTGTACGAGACATCCCACTAACATAACATCCACCATTAAAATCAAACCATATAACCAATTCATAATTCAATGCCATATCCATTGTAAGATCTGATACCATATCTATTTCATAGTGTGCCACCCAAGATATATCATATCTATATGTTAACCCCTTTCCACAACTCCAACGATATTCACATATCAACGTTAATATATGTGCCTTCCATTTAACTCTTTAATAAAAAATTCATAGTCCTTTAACCAAACACATAGTATAATAGCTAGGACCAACACTTGTACCCATTTATACTTTCATTTGAAGTTTACATGTAGTCTTTTATCATGGCCTTAGAATTAATACATAGTTCCTTTCCTTTTGTTTTGAGATAGCTCCCATTTATTATCCTTTGCATAATCATGTATGGATAAGTAATCAATCTATGAATTAGTAATAAAGGATATAACATATAACCTATAAACAACATGATCCTCATACCCATGGAAATTGTTATGCGTCGCAAGTAAATACCAACAACATTTAACAATAATGTGTTAACCACTCATTTATCACATCAAATAAAACCAAGACTGCATCATCAAAAATATGTAGGACCGTGTAGGCAACATCATAACAACAACAATATATGAATGTAATATGTCTATCCTTGCGCCTCTATTCTACAAGGGGGTCCCACCTACTAGTATTATATTATTATCATAATTAAATAATAATGCTTTAGCAATCCTTTGCGGGCAGAATTCATCATTGCGATTTTAATCTTCAACACTTACCATCCATGTTACCTACATAAATGGTCTATTTTTCACATGAGTCAATTGACCATGGTCTCCAATAAGAGTTAATGATTTTCCATCAAATGGAACATATTTGGTTTTTGAAAATGATTCATGCAAACGTGAATCAATATATACAAATAATCCTATGAAGCTTGTTTCATCAATCAAAATGTATTTAACATATCACATTTCCTCCTGAAACACCCCAAGTACTTGACCTCGTAAAGGTTTAAAGTATTTAATAGGAATTCTAAGTGCTCAATGGATTTTTCTAACTTGCATATTGAAAAAAACTATTCTAGTAGGTGCTACTAATAACAATGGTCTCTTTCCATTAATCGAGTGTGAGATAAATGTAACAAACATAATAATAATAATAATAATAATAATAATAATAACTCCCCAGATGGGGTGACATCTGACCAGAGAAACAATGTTGGCGCGCATGCAGCTAGGGGAGTTATTACTGCTAGCCATTGCCCATACCCCCACACCATTTGAATGGCGAGCCTTAACACTACATTAATGGTAGTGCACTGCTCTACCTCTGGGAAGTTAATGGATATGCATGTGAACCATCTCTGGAGTACTGAAGTGGGTACTCGTCCTTGAACTAATGTCACTTCGGCTTTCATGGCACCCCCCACTAGCATTCAACCAACCTCTATGAAGGTAAGAGCTCCTGGGAAATATGTCATTTACCATATTCAGTTGGCTCTCCGTTTCTCTCTATCTCCCGTGTATTCTTGTTGTGGAATTTCGCTCGTTTCCTCCTTACCACTGCTAGTCACCTCTCTTAGCTTCCTTTTCACTAGAATGACTCCTCTAGCCTGATTTTCTCCTCCACTGCCCCATATTCATTGTTATCCTTCAACCATGCCCATAGAGTGTAGAAAACCCAAAAGAGGGCCATTGTATTACAATTTCATCATGAGGCGCAACTACCTTGACCCTTCACATCCTTCCCCTCCTACCGTCTCCCCTGGAAGAGGTCATAATTGGAATGAGACTCCCCCTCCATCCCCTCATGCCCATAACTTGCCTCCACCCCTTTCTAAAAATATGTGTGATATAGGAAGCTATCCAGTGGAAGAATAAATTCCTCCTCTTGAGCTGCAGCCCTTGGAAGCCCCACTCAAGCCTAGCATCATCACTAGACCTCGAGCCCAGTCTATGGAGCAAGGAAGCTGCTTGGTGGAGGAAGAAATTCCCCCAAGCTGGTTGGAAGAGTGGATAGCCATGAACTCTAGCCCTGGGTTGGACAGGGAAGAAACTCCACCGATGGATTTTGATATGGATACAAATATTCTCGCGAATGTGGATGGGAATATTGAGCATCCTATGCCCAATCCTCATCACTTTTCGAATGACCACCTACAACTAATATTTGATATGCGACGAAGTTTGGAGGATCAAACTCAGAATCAACGCACTCTCAGTCGATGCATTGACCTCTTGTTCAACGCCTTGTCAGATGTTCCATAGAAAAATCGTTGTCTGACCTGCGGACAAAGGTTTGTCTTTACCTATGACACCGATGGACGCCTGAGTTTGCCAAATTTATAGCTTCTCTCTCTGTTTACATATCAATAATCGGCTTCATCATTTTCAGTTTTGTTAAATTTTATAATCTATAGCTACAACCATGGTGGCCATGTCCTCTAGTGCATGGCATCAAACACGTCTCATGTAAGTAATATGACAACTTCCAAGTTGAACTTTGAAAATACCATTATGATTTCCAAATGTTTATGGAAGCCAACTGTTCTGGTTTCCTTGATGTGGCGGAACATGTGGCAAGCAAAGAACAATGTACTTTTTTGAAGCTCTTAAGGTAATATATTTTTCTCTCTTTTATTTACAAGAAGAAGAAGAAGAAGAAGAAGAAGAAGAAGAAGAATTTAATTAGATAAATAACCAAGAGGAATATACCTCTTCACTCATGACTAGTCAATGTTATAAGTAAACCATCATGAGGGTGGATGTAATATCATCTTCTATCATATATTCATTTTATCAATTAATTACCAATTAATAAATATTTTGTCTATCAATTAAATAATGAGCTTACTTGTTACAGTGGTATCAGATCCGAACAAAGCTATACATGTTCGTACAATACAACTGCAAAAAAATAGATCCATACTTTATGCTACAAATCCGTACATCCACGAACCTATTTCCACTGACTATACGTCGTACTACCTTCTGTGTTGTCTATACGCTTTGCCGTATCTGTCTGTACTATCCGTATGTTGCTATGATTCCACTATCCATCTGCCCTCCGTACGATCACTGTCCCAATTACCATGGTTGCATCCGTACATGTTAGTCCCTATCCCCACTACTGTCGTACCTCTAATCCTCCACCTAAATTCTCCCTAGTGGCTTTTCAAAACAATCGTACCTATTCACATCTCATTAAGTCATTTACAATTATTATTTTTAAATAAGTTACTTTATTTATTATTTATTTTAATATAGTTACCTTATTATAAAGTAATTTTATAATATAATCACCTTATATAAGACTTCATCATTAAATCTTTTCTGGAGGAATTATATTTAATAAAATACAATATGGAAGGAAGTAGAAAAAAAAACGAGGAAGAAATTAATTGTAAAAGTGAAATAAACAACATTAAATATCATATTGGTAAAGTCGATAAGAGTCAAGAGGAATTAGGGGAAGTACAAAAAATACTATTGGAATAAATAAATAAATTATTACTAAAAGAAGACAAAATTGACATATTAATAAACACATCAGAGGAACAATAAAATAGTTATTTAAGAATGAGGGGTAACGACAAGGATGAGAGTACAAGGATGCTTAATGAACAAATCGTGAGAATTGATCAGTTAACTAAATGAATGGACACATTATGTGCAAAACCTTTAACCCTTTGAATACCATCAAAGGGTTCCAGATCACAAAATTTAGAGGATTAGGAACACCAAGAAATACCAGAGATATTTTTTTCAAGAAATATGCACAAATTTTAGAACATAGATTACCAGAAATTTAAAAAGGAGTTACTGAAATACGATGACAAATACCATAGAGGAGATTTCATTTGGACCAACAAAATGGATGGTATTTTTGAATCAAACCCCCAACTAGGTGAACGACATAAAGTAATGACGACATTAGATAATTTAGAAGGAGAAGCTTATGACTGGTACCTATGGTGGTCTAGAAAATGTGACACTTAGTCTTTCCATTGGAAAAGCTTCACAACTGAACTACTGAAAAGGTTCTATGACAAAGAGGACGATGACGTGTCTAACAAGTTCGTACATTTTAAACAGAAGGGAAGCATAAATGATTATACACACGAATGGGAGATTTTTTCAACAAGGCAATGTTGATTCACATATGAGCAATTATTAAAAATGTATATATTTGTATTCAAGGATTACATCTATAGAGAAATTAAACTATGGAATACTAAAACTATTGAAGATG
Organism: Picea engelmannii; assembly: GCA_009831015.1. Lineage (NCBI taxonomy): Eukaryota > Viridiplantae > Streptophyta > Pinopsida > Pinales > Pinaceae > Picea > Picea engelmannii. Next base: position 126,235 of record ML810592.1, on the reverse strand, counting down.
TTATACATGCAGCAAGGATAATTGAAAAAAAGACAAGTTCAATAAACCATCATTTGCAGGTCCAAAAGCATCAAACAAATATTCAAATGAAAAACCCAACAAGTGCTCTACAAACAAGTCTAACCCAGATAAGAAATGGATGAAAAAATGTAGATATTGTGGGGACAATTGGTTTCCAGGACACAGATGTGATAATAAAAAATTATATACTTGCAAATCAGAGAAGGAATTAGACTCATCCAATAGTGAATCAAAGAGAGAGAACAAGAATACAAATAATTGTCATAAGTGTGGGGAAAATTGGACACCAGTGCACAATTGTGAGTACAAGTCATTACACTACTTTAGAATAGTGGATGTGAAGCAAGTAGAAGTCCTGAAAAAAAAGGATGAAATTACTATAACATACAACGCATATTTTGACCATGATGAAATACCACAAAAAACATCACTAGCTTCAATCTCATGTGTCCAAAAAAATCAAAATGAAGAAAGAAAAATTCAAAAATATATTCCACCACATCTCAGAAAGGATAAGAGCCAACCTCCAAGAAAATAAGAAAGAAAACCTACAGTTCCGCTGGCAACCATGACAGGGAAACCACAACCTAAGACCCTAAAACTTAAGGGAGACATACAAGATATGAATTTAACTATACTTGTAGATTCTAGAAGTACTCATAACTGTATAGACATTGATATCGTAAAAAAACTAAACCTTTTCATCTACCCCACCAAGGACCTCACCATTAAGGTTGCTAATAGACAAAAGGTCAAGGAAGTTGGGAAATGTCATAAAATCTCAGTTCAAATACAAGAACTAGAAATACAAACAAGATTCTACACTCTACTTGCCGAAGTAATGGATATGGTGTTAGGTGCATAGTGGTTGATACAGTTGGGGAGTTATGCCAGAAACCTTGAAGAAAAATTCATGGAATTTTATTGGAAAGGTCAACACTATAAATTATATGGTGTCGAAGGGTCCACTCTTAAAAAGAATCAATTACCACCAACAGAAAAAACTTCATTTCACTACGGAAACATGCTCCACTAGAGAGAATCCTATTTTACTATGCTTTGAGGACAAAGCATTCCTTAAGAAGGTGGTAATGTAACAATAATAATAATAATAATAATTATAATAATTATAATTTAATTAGGTAAATAACCACGAGGCACGTACCTCTTCACTCGTGACCACTCAATGTTATAAGTAAACCATCACGAGGGTGAATGTACTATCATCTTCTATCATATATTCATTTTATCAATTAATTACCAATTCATAAATATTTTGTCTATCAATTAAATAACGAGCTTACTTGTTACAATAAATACCTTTGAAATACAATGTATAAGGTATGAATTTATAGTCCCTATCATTCATTGAAAAATAATTTTCAATGGTTCTTCATTATTTGCTTCGTTGAAATGTTGAATAATAATTTCAAAAGCAAGTTATTTCTTTTCAGATAATGAAGACGCAGAAGTAGATGTGGCCAAGAGTGATATGTGATATCTCCAAGCGATCATGTGTTTTGAATGAAATTAGTTGGGTTTTCTAGTCCTGGATCTAAACCTGTAGTATCATCCAATACATGATTCAAGTGAAATTCTTTTCAACCAAGACTATCAATGTCAGACAGTCGAATGAAATTAAGAGAAATAAGGTGAGATAAGATTTTCCATTAATCCATATCATCATCATCATTGATTTCCTATTAGTTTCTATCATCATATTCTTCAATAAAATCACAATGGTACTCGATCAACATGCCAATGATAATATATAAAAATCCTCCAATTTTTAATAATAATTATTTTCGTGTCAATACCTATATCAATGGAAATGTTTTTGAATGGTTCATATAGAATTAATTCACTCAAAAAAATTTATTCAAAGATATCTAAATTTTCATTAGGAATAGCTAAACAATGTGGCCATACTCAAATTATTGCAATGTTATCTCTAGGATTCCAAGTTTCTTTCTTGCAGAAGGGGTTAAAGGACCTATATCATGTAGCATCTATTGGCAAAAAATGTTCAATGAATTTTGTCTACTTTGATATATTTGGAGGAAACTAGATTTTGTGGAAAATTGATCAAGATCATAATTGCAAGAAACCTTTTTGGAAACCTTCCTACCAACATTTAAACATATGACTACAAAGAACAAGAGGTAGCTTTAGCAACATATGGCAGGTCTCTTGTGATCCTATGTATCTACCTACAATTATTTCAACAAGGAATTTTTTATATGCACATATGGAATGATATTTAGAGTCGATAGTGTTTAAAATTCCTTTTGGAATATATTGATAGACTTATGGTCTTGTTTGATATTTGGAAGCATATTTTGCAATACATTTCAACATTGCATGTTTTGAAATTATTTTTTGGCAATCAACACTGCATTGAAAAAAGAGACATATTATGAACATTTAACCTATCATTATTATATGCAACTTAATATTTATATTTTCCATCATTATTGATGAACAATTTTGATATATTGAAGTTTCCATGGGGAATTATAGATACATGTGTAAGAAGTGTTGAAAATACTGATATGGGGGGGGGGTGAATCAATAATTCCTTTTTAAACAATTAGTAGTTACTTTGTTATTTTATTAATCACCACAATATATCAACAATGGACTTGTATTTAAAATCAATTATATAAATATAATTAATAGGAATTTACAAAGTTTTATAAATAATAATCTGAGATAGTGAAGGACACTAATCCTTTATAGAGCACCAACTCTTGGAGACACAAATCCCCTTCTTCAGGGCACCAATCCTAGGAAGCATCAACTCCCTTGTTTTAGGGCCCCTAGGAAGCACCAACTCCCTTATCTTCAGGGCACCAACTTTAGGAAGCACCAACTCCTTTGTTTTAAGGGAACCAACCCTAGGAAGCACCAACTCCCTTGTTTTCACACTTAACTTAGTAAAGGATATGAATCCTTCATTTCTCCTCCCTTCCACCCTCACTGCATAAGTATCATCAGTTCTTCTTCCTGGAATCTGCTTCTGCTTTGATCTTCTGAACTAGATTGCAAAGACACTTTCTTCTCACAATTCTTTCTTGTTTATATAGTCTTCCAACTGGTGTGAGATTTGAAGCACCATGTCCCTTTATTTTAACTTTGAACCATTGCACCTCTTCATTTAAATGATAATATTAAACTTTAAATAATATCATTTTTCCTTTTTATTCTTTATTCATAATGCTCATGATTTAACTCTTCTTTAATCATGACTGTGTATCAGTTCATTAGTCTACATATATCAAATTGTTTTGAATTTGAGTCTTAATCAATAGGTGCTCCCTTCAACCAAAATTCGTGTGACTGTGAGCTCAAAACCACGAGCTTATCCATTTCAAGCATTTTTTTATTAGTGCTTTATTCTTTTTCCCCTATTCTTTTACATGGGATCATATTCACTAGTAGATCATACAATCAATATTTAATATTCTGTTAGATGTACAATCCTGGTTTAGCTAGAGGCTTCAAACAAATCGACAATCAATACTTAATCAGGAGTTGAGATGAATGGTTCTCGTTTAATTCGAGACTTCGGTGTTTCGAGACTCATTCCTTTGTAGTCTTCCAATTATTCCAGAGTAAATTCCGCCAAAGGGTGTATCTACACTCCTTGCTTGATAACCTTCACATGTCTAGGAGATAGGACCGTAGAGTTAGGCACAAAGGAGCTCCCGCTTTCTGGGTATTCAGTTATTCATGATTTTGGCCTTTGACGCTTCAGGTAGTTTTGCTGGTAGGAGAAGCTGGATATCCTTGGAGGATGTAGTCCCAGAGTGACGTAGCTTGCTGATGTCACTGTGTATGTGGCACTTGCCGAGTGGTTTCCATGTGTCATCTTGATTCGTGACTTTTGTATACGTAATGTGCCAACTATAACTTAACACTTGTCACTAGTTGATTATGACATGTGTCATATTTGTCTTCTGCCACATGTCTTACTTCATGGATTCAGGATTTTTGGCACTTTTATACGATCCTTCGATTATTGTCGAAGTTCCGAATAGATCTACCACCTTAGATTTTCAACTGTCTTAATCCTATGGCCTTTGTTTATTCCAGAACTTTGGGGTTGGATAGTACTTGGTTTATCTGAGCTGCTTATCGCTGGAGTAGGTCAAGGCTGGAGTTGACCACCTTCTTCCTTAGCGCGCTCTGAGTATTTTCACTTTAGATCAATGGTTGACGAGATTTCCTATTCTTCCTCTGATCTGGTGGTCGACAAGAGTTTGTGACTTCGGTGCTTCGACCTTCGGGTAAAATTACATGTTTTAGACTCCTTTTCACCGGAGTGGTCAACACCGGAGTTGACCACATTCTTTCCTTTAGTGTGATCTTACAATTCAACATTTCCATTCTAGATTGAATCTTGATCCAAAGATTGGGAAACCATCCAAATCTCTTGCTTCAGATATGACGGTTGATATTTAATCCTTCCCAATATCTAACTTCACCTCGATCTAACGATCTTGGATTGTCCCGAACTAAGAATGAATGGCTCCTATAACTCGATCCTTTACAAAAGGATTTCTTCACTCGCAGGACTCTGTCTTCTGTGTTATTTCAAATGCATAATCTCTTTTGAGCTTTGATTAACGTTATTTCTTCTGAGCTCTGGGTTGATACTGGATTCTTTTGCACCATGTTGAAATCAATGAAAATATCCTACCACTATGTCCAATATTCTCCCCCTTTGTCATTGACGAAAACCTTTTCTTTGAAATATTTTTGTTTCTGTTGCTTATCAATTTCCTCCCCCTTTGACATCAATGATAGAGGGGATATTTCTTCACTCCCCATGTGGCAATGCTTCCCCTAACCATGTTCCCATTTTCTTCTGATATGAGTTTTATGGTTTTAATGAGGTATGTGAATTACTCCCAATTTTTGTCGAAGATTTTCAAAAGTTCTCTTGGGCAAAGGTTTTTTGAATATGTCTACAATTTGTTCTTTGGTGTCCACATACACTATTTTAACCACTTTTTTGGTAACCTGATCTCTTAGGAAATGGTATTTAATTGGGAGGTGTTTGGTTTTAGAATGCATTACTATATTTTTAGAGATACTTATGGCACTAGTATCATCACAATTAATAGTAATCGGATCATCATATATTATTTGTAAATCTTCTAATGCTTGCTTCATCCAAAGAACTTGTGTGTAGCAGGATGCAACAACAATGTATTCTGCCTTTGTTATGGATAGTGATGTGGGTGTTTGTTTCTTACTTAGCCACGCTACCCGGAATTTTCCTAAACAAAATTCTCCTCCACTGGTGCTTTTCGTATCATCTATACTACCGGACCAATCTGCATCAGTGTATGCAGTTAGATTGAATTCTTTATATTTTGGATACCATAATCTAAGTTCTAAGGTGCTTTTAAGATATCCAAATATTCTCTTTACTGATTTTAAGTGAGTTTCTTTAGGTGCAGATTGAAATCTCCGCACGAGTCCTACAACTGGCATGATGCCAGGGCTTGTTTTTGTTGAATAGAGAAGACTTCCAACCATTGATCTATACATCGTTTGGTCCACTTTTGGTGAGTCATATTCTAGGATTAGTTTACATCCAGTTACCATAGGAGTACTCATAGGTTTACTATCTTCATTTTGAAATTTATTTATCATTTCCTTGATATATCTGGCTTGGGAAACAAATATTCCTTTTTCTGTTTGAGTTACTTGTAAACCTAAGAAGAAGGACAATTCTCCCAGCATAGACATTTCAAATTCTTCTTGCATTCTGGTTGCAAAATTTCTGCTTAGTATAGTAAGATTACTTCCAAATATGATGTAATCTACATACACCACCACAACAATCATGTTTTTCTCCTCAATTTTGATGTATAAGTTGTTGTCAATAGTCCCTCTCTTATATCCTTGTTTTTGTAGGTATTGATCAAGTCTTGAGAACCATGCTCCGAGGGCTTGTTTAAGACGATACATGGACTTTTTTAGCTTGCACACATATTCATGATTTTCTGTTAACATGAATTCTTCTGGTTGCTCAACATAGAATTATTATTCTAGTGTTCCATTAAGGAATGTTGACTTGACATCCATCTGATAGATCTTGAAATTTTTGAAGCATGCAAATGCTAGGAATATTCTGATGGCCTCAAGTCTTGCTACTGGAGAAAAAGTCTCTTCAAAATAAATACCTTCCACTTGGGAATATCCTTTGCAAAATAATATGGATTTTTTCTTTATAATCTCCCCATTTTCATTTAGTTTGTTCTTGAAGATCCACTTGGTTCCAACCACATTTTTTTTCTTGGGTCTTGGAACTAGTTCCCAAGTCTGGTTCTTCTCTATTTGGTATAGTTCTTCATCCATTTCTTTTATCCAATATTTAATTTTGCTGTATTCTTTAAATGAATTAGGTTCTATCGGGGATAACATTGCTTGTTCTAAGTCAAATGTGAGTTTCCTTCTTGTTTCCACTCTTTCATTTTTATCTCCAATAATATGACTTTCAGGATGATTCTTTTGAACTCTTTTTGATGGAGATTTTGGCAAGGGAGTTTCTTCATTGTCTTCTTCATCAGTATATAGTTCGTTTTCTTGTGTTTCATCATCATCATCTTCTTGTTGAGATTATACATCATCATATTCTTATTGAGATTTTTTTATTATCAATTTTTGATATGTCTTGGGATATGCTCTTCTTTAGTTTTAGATCATCTATCTTTACATTTTCACTTTCCACTATATTTAGAATTATAAGATTATAACATCTGTATGATTTCTTATTAGGTGAATGCCCTAAAAATATGCCTTCATCAGATCTTGGATCAAACTTCCCTAAATTATCTTCATCATTCTTAATGTAACATTTACTTTCAAAAATTCTAAAGTGTTTTATAGATGTTCTACCAAACCATAGTTCATAAGGAGTTTTGTCATGGCTGGGTCTCAACTAAGATCAATTATGTATGTCGACTGCTATGTAGATTGCATCTCTCCATAATTTTTCTGGAAGCTTGGCTTCATTTAACATAGTTCTTGCAACTTCTTGAACTGTTCTATTTTTCCTTTCTACCACTCCATTCCGTTGAGGAGTCTTGGGAGATGAAAACTGTCTTTTGATACCATGATTTTCACAGAATTGAATGAACTCTTTAGAGGTGAATTCTCCTCCATTGTTTGATCTCATACATTTAATTTTGAGATATGTTTCATTCTGTACAAGGGCTTTGTATGTTTTAAACTTCTCAAAGGATTCTTATTTTTCTTTTAGAAAGTATACCCATGTCAATCTTGCGTAATCATCAATGATCAACATAAAATAATTTTCACCATAAGTACTTTTAGTTCAAGTAGGTCCACATAGATCTATGTGAATAAGTTATAATGGTTTGGTTATGGAATTCTCTTTTTGTTTGAACCTAACTCTTGTTTGCTTCCCTATTTGACGATGTTTACAAATAGGATTTGAATGCTTTATAATCTTTGGCAGATCCCTTACTTCCTCCTTCTTATTGGTTTTGATTAAGTTTTCAAAGGTTATATATCCCAAACTTATATGACATAGCCAACTTTCATCTTCTTGACCTAAACAACATTTTTCTTCTCCTTCCATGTCAAGGATGTACACATTGCTAGACGTTCTTGGTGCAACTTCCACTAGCTTCCCTGTATCTTCTCTTCTTATCTCACATTTCTATGAATCAAAGGTAAGTATGTGACCTTGATCACATGTTTGACTTACAATTAGGATATTAGGCTTAATATTTTCTACTAAAAGTACATTTTCTTCTTTGGCCTTGTTATTCCCTAGTCTAACAATGCCTTTTCCAAGTATCTTGTCTGACACATTATCTCCAAAGGTGACTTTTGCTTTTTCTTTCTTCGTTAACTTGAGAAATTTGCTTTGATCTTCAGTCATGTGTTTAGAACATCCAATATATATATACCACTGACATCCTTTGTTTTTGGCATACAGGGCTACTTTACACTCTGTTTTCTCTACTTGCTTTTTCTTCCATACTTTTTTTTATTGTTGGGAATATTTATCTCTTTGACATAATTTGAAAATCTACATTCACTGGCTTCATGTCCATAGTTATTACATTTGAGGCATTCCATATTGTAATATTGTAATGGAGAGAAAGAATTATAGTTTCTTTTATCTGTATCGAACTTTTGACTTCTTTGGACATTTTTTGGATTGTTCTTTCTATAGGCTTTACAATGTACTACTTTGTGTCCAAAATTATTGCAGGAATAACAATATCTAAAGAAGATATACTAATATCTGTTAGAGGGATTTCTTTTGGTGATTGTATTCTTCTTGTCATATTTTTCTTTAGTAGGGGATGTTGATTTCTATTTATTTGGGACGGTCTCCAATGGAATCATCCTTTCCTTATTATCTTCTCTTCTTAGGGGGATTTTAAGAGCATCTGCATAATTGATTGGTCTTTTAACAGATCCTTGTGATGTATAAGTTGAGTCTTGTGTGTATCCCAAACCAATCTTATTATTTGGTGACCTTTGACTATTGAGAATTTCATCCAAGATCTTTGAACTATTTTCAAATTTTTATCCCTTCTTTTCTTTTTGAAGTTCACCTTTTAGGAGCTCAATCTCAGCTTCTAGATTCTTACATACTTGTTTTCTATCATTAATTTGTTTTAAAATGACTTCTTCAATTCTTTTAGCTTCCAGGAACTGGGACTTCAAATCACTGATGATATTCTTTGATTCTTTGATAGTTCTTGATGCATCTATTTCTCTTGATTGATGTGATTCTTCAAATTCTTGAAGTTGTGCCCTAAGTAACTTGTTCTTCTTTTTATACTTTCTTAGTTCCTCCAGAGCACTAATCAGTTCAGCTTCTAGATCTACTTCACCTTCACTTTCATAGTTTTCTTCATTATCTATATTATTATTTTGAGTGTTTATTCCCATAAATAGAAGATTTGAATATTGATCTTCAGTTATGTCTGAAGAATTGATGTCTTCTTTGCACTAGAAGTTTTTATTTTTCTTATAAAATTTCTTCTTGTATTGGTTTTTCTGGTTGTGGGATTCTTCATCATCATTATCCTCCTGCTTGGGATAGGGACATTTGTTAGAAAAGTGTCTGATTCTGCCACAATTGAAACATTTGAAGGGTAACTTTCCTTTATATATTCCAAATCCTTTCTGGAGTTTCTTTATAAAGTTGGCTTCTTCTACATATGATATGTATGACTGATCTTTATTAGAAATATGTTCACGTTTCTTCTTTGCTTTAGATTCCTTAAAGTTTTTTTCTCCTTTTGATGGTTGTAACATCCCGCTCTTGTGCACACTGAGCGAACTTATTCTTTAAGGACACTTGCTTGCAAGTGATCCGAGTTATTATATCTATTTGTCGTTTTGATTATGATTATGAGATATTATGGATTTGATGATATGTTATTTGGTTGTATTTAAATAGACAACTGTTATTGACTGGGTTCTCCTGAGTGTGCAGGACTTTGTACCTCGAGGATGCAGAGGCATCGATGAGGCCCCTTGGACTCCGGATCGAGTCAGGGAGTGGACTGTTGGGTTTGAATGTTGTTGATGTGACATATGTGCATATGATTAGATGTTATGATGATTGATTATTATTATTGTTGACATGACTTGCTGATGGATGCAAGCTGATTATAGCTTGCTGACCAGACTCACATATGGAGTAGAGGGTCACACATGACAAACAAAGACATTGATGGAGAGGTTTGACATCAACCCTGCCACATCCTACTAGCACTCTCGCTGTGGCTCGAACTGTAGGTTAATGATTACCTAGTTTCGAGAAGACCCACGATGTCGTTAGGGAAGATTGTGACAGTCACTCACAATGATTCTAAGCTGCCTGCAATAAGGCAGGGGCCTTATTCCTTATAGGCTCTTAGTTTCCCACAAGATCACCTGGTGGAGTATTAACTCCAGGTGTTTGACGTCTACCAATTCAGTCAAGAGGCGAGTGACACCCTTGGAGAACGTAGTGCGTCTTGAAGGGAACGCCGCGCAAATAAAACACGAAGAGGCGAGTGGAAACCTTGGAGGATGTAGTGTGTCTTGAAGGGCACGTCACACAAATAAAATGTAAATAGGCTCAGGTAACTAGTGGTAGCTCAACCTTGCGAGGCGAGATGGGTGCTATCATTCTCTCGTATTGTGTGCGTAGCCCCTTTGCGTCTCGGGGGGCTCAGGGGGAAGAAGAGTACCCCTAGCATTGGCTGGGAGGTACTGGTGAGGTCACATCGGTTGGCAAGCGGGAGTTGGACGAAGCGTGCATGGGACAACGACTCATAGATTTCACATTTGGCTACGTACACATGTGTATATTTGTATTGAATGGTAGTTTAAATATTTTTCCCGTGCCTTCAGTAATGTACTTCTACTATGTTAAAGTTTATGTTTAATCAACATAACACTATACAGAGAATTCATTTTATCTTTCAACAACTTGTCTTCATGAGCCCAACGTTTTATGATTAAAGAACTTAAAGTCATCCCAACCTTATGCTTGCTGTATTTTGAATTGATTTCCCATGGCAAACCCAAACTCTAATTGCAATGAATTTTCTGCGTTTTTTTTATTGATTTAATACGAAGAAAAATTGTGTTTTTATCTTCTGTCCCTTATCCTTAAGTTATTAGTCTATTCCTGAGCAGTCTCCCATGAGCCTAATTGACTGTCTTCACTCCAATGTTTAAGACTGAGATGAAAATGCCCTACTTTCCTATGCATGGATAATAAGTGAAGGATAAATTTTCGCCCAACTATCTATCCCTTACTTATCTCTGTGTTTTTCTCTTATGTTTAATCTCTAATCCTTGTGCCTTCTTGTAAATGAGTATCTTTGTGTTTGATTGATTCATTACTGAATGATTCATCTATGCACCTTCTTGTGAATGAGTATCTCTGCGTTTGATTGATTCATTGCTAAATGATAAATCTCGGTGTTTTCTTGTGATTGATTCTTCTGTGTTTTCTTGTGATTCATTTCTTCTGCATTTTCCTTATGACATATCTGCGTTTTTAATGATTTGTAGACTGCGATTTCTCCCAGGTTTACACAACTTTTACCCAATTCTTAAACAACAACATGGATGGCTTGGCAACGATTTTAAAATAGATACAGTATCATTTATTATTGGACAACGATTTATCATGACAACGCTATATATTTTAATTCCTTGATAAATTCTTTTTCTATTTGTTACTCCTTTTTAAAAGACAACGATTGTATGATAGTAAATCTTAATTAATTAACAACAATATCGTGGATAGAGATATATTGGTATATTTGTATAGCGATATATTTAATGGCAACGATATATTTGTATAGCTGTATATTTGTATAGTGATATATTTAAAAGACAACAAATATATTTAAAAGACAACGATATACTGTGATTACCTGACAACAATTTCCATAATTTTTAATTATTAGACAACGAAATATTGGTTAGCTAGCGATTCCCATAAATTATATTGTTAAGTAGTGAAACAATTAAAAGACAACGATATTGGTATTTCCTTGTTAAAAGACAACGATATATAGACAACAATATTGTTAATTCCTGGTTAAAGGGAAACGATATATATATATATATATATATATATATATATATATATATATATATATATATATATATATATATATTTATATTACACAGCGATATCATATTACCCATGCGATATCATATGAACCAACGATATCAAAATACACAATGATATCCTATTAAACTTAATGATATCATTTTTTAAATCAATGATATATATGATTACACAACAATATCATATTTGACTCCGCGATTTCCCCTTAAAAATATATATTTAATAGACAACTCATTATTGTATTGACAATGATGTATCCAAAAATACAGTAACCCTTTTTGACAACGATATTGGTGTTTTCCATCTTAGTGGTTAATTGTTTTAGTTATGTATTTACTCACTCGACTAATAGTTGTGGTTATTATGTAGATAACCGACTTGATTAATAACGACTTGGTACAGTGAAGAACGAACCAACTCTTTGCTTCAAAGATTGCATAATCAGGTCTACTACATTATAGAAACAATGTCCAATCTTCATAGTTGATAGTTGACTGTAGTTGGTCAAGAATTAAATTTTTCCGTTTGGCTGTACAATCAGAATGGCTACCTACTTCTAGGACCTATATCTCTGAGGATCCATATCTATGAAATCCCTACCCCAAAGTTTCCCAAGCTCTCCTACATATATAAACATTGAGGGAAAATCGTATGACAATTATCCATCCTAATAAATTAATTGGTTAATGGCAATGGTAATAGAATTAGGGCAACAAGGGTAATAGATTAATTGCTGCAAGATTACTTGTTTAATAGATTAATTGGTATTAGATTCACTCATTTTCACTTAGTCATAATGGTTTAACAACTAATGGTTTATGGTTTATTTGTATAATAGTTTAAGGGCTTGCATAAGATTTATGGTTGAGGGTTTAATAGTTTTATTGGCTAATTTGTTAAAAGTTAAACAGTTAATTGGTTGCTGTGTGCCTTGTGCCTTAAGTTGAATTGTAAATGGTGGTTGGTCATAGTTGTTACACCATATGATTTCCTTGTAGGAAACAAGAAGTCTTGTGGTTAGTTGCGCAATTTAATTTTGAGTAATGTAACCTTGCGTCTTGTCGACATGTTGTTTGGGTGCTTGGGTATAGTCTTCGTGTATTTATGGATAGATAATTCAGTCTCCTAGCGTGAGGGATTTAGCTTGGGTTAAAGGTATAGATATTTTATGTTGCGCCATGGTTACTGTCACGCCTATCGCCTTGTGATGGCATGATTCTTGATGAGGATATCATTGCACGCCCTGACAGATAGATGCGAATGATAACCTGGCAAGAGTCTTGTGCTTCTCGATGTGGGCGTTTTGTTCATTGTAATTGATGTTGGTACTTGGTTCTGTAACGCCTCAATGCGTTTGGTGTTTCACGCCATAGAGGTTTCTAGTTACTGGCCGTCGAAGCCGATGTGTCAGGTTGTTAATGATGTCCTTTAGCTTGTAGGCGTTGTCTTGCTTGTGTTGGGAGGGTAGCCATTTTATGATGTCTATTGATTATCACATGTTTCGTCCAATTGCATGATGTGATAGTATGATGGGTCGTTGTTGTCTATTGCCTAAATGTGTAAGTTGTGTTCATCCTCAAGTTGTGTTGATTAATTGTTGTCACTGATTTCCCTCCTGCTTAAAACAAAAAAAAAAATTGCACTTCTTGTGTCACATGTAGTCATAACGACGGGGGTCGTTACATATGGTATCAGAGCTGGTTCGACCCGCGACTTGGGATCACTACGACTTCCATTGATTTGATATTTGATAATAATGTTGCTAATTAAGTTGA